>PVIJ01005925.1:44209-98064 GCA_004024925.1 Scalopus aquaticus | reverse complement strand
TTCACTTATAACAGGACTATAGGGAGGCTGGGTGGGAGAGAGACAATCAGTGGGGTGGGGGGGAGGAGGGAGGCGGAGGGAGGGAAAAGGGCACAAAATGGAATAGAAAAGAACAGAAGGGACCATGGAGATGGATCACGGGTGAGTTGGTGGTGGGCTACCCAAGGGGAATACAAAATGTAAAAGACATAAATAACAATAAAAATATATATTAAAAAAAAAAAGCTGTTTTATGTTGTAGCTGAGATATTGACATGGGGTGATTGCCCAGGAGTATAATTACTATGCCACAGGGAGGTGCTTGTTTAGATTTTGACCATTTTCTAATTTGTTTGCTTTCTTACCATTGAGTTATGAGAATTCTTTATGTATTCTAGATACTAGTCCTTTGTTGGGTAAGTAGTTTGCATGTGGTTCAGCTTGAGATGGGGAATTTGGGAACACAGACCTGCAGGGTGGGCTCAAGCTGAAGAAGGTTCTGCCCCAGCAGTTCAATAATTTCAAATTCCACTTGTCCATAGGTTTTGGAAGTGAGTTTATAAAAAAGTGATTGACTTTAATGTATTAACTTTGTGTCCTGTAAACTTCCATAAATACCTATTCATTTCAGCATTCTTTTTTGTTGATTTTTTAGTTTTTTACACTGACATATTATCTGCAATAAAGACAGTTTATTTCTTCCTTCCAATTGTATACCATTTATTTCCTTTTAATTTTTATTTATTTTTGCATAGAAGAACTGGGGTGTAGACAAGAAGTTGGGTGGGGGGGTAAGAGTATTTACCAGAGACAGAGTGGGGAGGAGAACAGGCCGATTTACTGAAATACACTGCTAAGGGGAGAGCAGGTGAGACAGGAGAGGTCTGCTGTGCCATGTGGGTCAGCTCTCCGGCCAGGGATCGAACTCAGGCCCTAGCAGTGATAGCACTGAGACTTAATGCCTGCCTGGCCACCAGGAAGGCCCTATTTCCTTTTCTTATTGCATTTACTAGAACCTCGAGTGTGATGTAGGGAAGGAGTAGAGAGGGGACATCCTTGTCTTGTACTTGATCTTAGAGGAAAGCTTCAAGGTTTTCATCATTGTGTGATATCAGTGGTTGGTTGGTTTTCTGTCCCTCCTATGCTTAAGTGGGGCAATATGGTTAGAGGACACTAGAGCTAGATATTTCCCCTCCTCTGTCTGTTGGGCTATAATAAAACACCAATCATTTAGGCTCTGGTTAACATAGTTTCTATTGATGGCAGGCCTTGTGAAGCAGAACAGTGTGCTCTGGTGTACTTCAAAATGGCTATTTTTCTTGTCTTCCTGCTGGCAGTATGAGATAATTTTTCTCTAATCTTTATTGCGGAAACCTGGTAGAGTTCCTGGAGTAAAACTCAGAAAAAGGTGAATATGGGGCCTCCCTGGTGGCGCAGCGGTTGAGCGCTGCGCTGTGGAGCTGTCGGCAGCACGCAATGAGGGTTCAACGCCCAGCCGGGGAGAATCCCACATGGTGGGGCAGACCTCTCCTGCCTCGCCCGCTGCCCTCCTCAGCAGTATATTTCTGATCTGCCTGTTCTGCTCCCCACTCTGTCTCTGGTGAACCTCTCGCCGCCCCACGCCTCTGGCCTGTACCCCAGCATCTATGTGTAAATAAATAAATATAAAAAAAAAAAAAAGTGAATATGCCATTACCGCCAACACTGTCCCTCCACCAACCCTTATTTTTAATGCTCAGACTTGTCCACTCTGAGTCTCCAACAATTTTTCAATTAAAGTTTTAGTTTTCTTCCCAGTACTGGTTCCCATGGAGGTTTCTGATCAAGTCTCTCCAGTTGGGAGGAGGGGATGGAGGCAGTGGTTTGCCCTATGACCCCAGTTCTCTGATGGCCTTTTAAGAGTCATTGACTTCCAGTTTGTTCAGCTTCATAATTGTTAGGATGGAGTGATGACTTCCAAGCTCCTTATATGTTAAACCAGGAACCAGAAGTTTCTTTCCCTGTTTTTTAAGTTTTAGTTTATAGATCAGCTATCTATTGACACAGTGATGGTGCCTGATAAACAACTTCAAATCTCTGTGACATATGAAGATACTGTTTATTTTCAGTCATAAGTCTACCAGTGGACTGGTTGGCTCTGCTGATTTGAATTGAGTTCTGTTGATTTTTATTGGGGTCGTTCACATGTTTATAGGCAGGTGCTGGCTACTTAGGCAGGCTGATCTTTTATGGCCCCAGCTGGTATAACTTCGATCTCCTCCACATGTCTCTCATCCTCCACCACGACAGCCTTGACTGTTCACAGCATGGCTGGGCAGCATTTTAAGAAATGGCAGAAACACTAGTCCTTCTGAGACTTAGGATAAGAATCATATAGTGTTACTTCTGCTTCATTTTGTTGGTCAAAATATGAAACAAAATCATGTCAGATTCTAGTGGTGGTAAAATTAAGTCTATTTTTTTAAGATTTATTTATTTATGCATACAAGAACTGGGGTGTAGGCCAGAGGTGTGGGGTAGTGAGAGAATTCACCAGAGACAGAGTGGGGAGCAGAACAGGTGGATCTGCTGAGGTACACTGCTGAGGGGAGCAGTGGGTGAGACAGGAGAGGTCTGCTGCACCATATGGGAAGCTTCCTGGCTGGGGATCGAACTTGTGCTGCAGTGGCTACAGATAGCTTCATAGTGCTAGGACTTAACCTGTTGAGCTTCCAGGCAAGCCCTGAGTCTACTTCTTGATAGAAGGATTGGGCTATGTTTGCAGTCAATCTGGCATAGTTTCTGTTATTTATTTATTTATTTAAGATTTATTTGTTCTGGAGACTTTGTTCAAATAACTACTGTTCTTTTGTTATTCTTCATTTGGTTTTTAAAATCTATGTGCATATTGTGCTTTGGTAAAAATATATATTTAAAAGAAAAAGATATTTCTATCTTGACTGTATCTTATATAAGGACTCTCTTGAAGGATTACTATTTACAGACAGGAATATTTTCTGCAGTGTATTTAAAATAATGAAAAAATATGAAATTTTACGTGTTCAATAATGGAGAGTATAGTTAAGGAAATCATGAAATAGCTATTCAATGGAATATTACACAGTTATTAAAAATGAAATCTTTGAAATTTTTTTTTTTTTTTTTTTTTGAAATCTTTGAAATTTTAAATGATGTAGAAACCTGTCCAAGATAGATTGTCAAGGAAAAGAAGTAGCACACCAAATTCCCCACAAAATTCCCTCCTCTCCTCTCCTACTCTTATTTCTGGTTTCAGCTGGTGACTTTTCCTTGTGTCACTGACAAAGAAGAAGCCACAAGATCAAGCACATGCATCCTCTTGTGTCAGACTGTTCTTCATTTACACCAGCTTCACATTCCCCTTCTGCTACAACTGAGGAGACAAGTCTTCTCTTGGGGTAAATTCTTTTTTTTTTTTTAAAGATTTATTTATTTATACATACAAGCTGGGGTACAGGCCAGAGGTGTGGGGCGGCAAGAGGGCTCACCAGAGACAGAGTAGGGAGCAGAACAGGCAGATCAGAAGTACACTGCTGAGGGGAGCAGCAGGCAAGGCAGGAGAGGTCTGCCGCACCATGTGGGATTCTCCCCGGCTGGGCGTCGAACTCGTATTGCTGCTGCTGACAGCTCCACAGCGCAGAGCTTAACCGCTGCGCCACCAGGGAGGCCCTTGGGGTAAATTCTTTCATCCTATTCTACTTTCCCTCCCCCTGCCAGTTCAAAGACTCCACTCTTCATTCATTTTTCCAATTTCCTTCGCTATGATCCATCTCCAGTCTACTGCATCATTTACATTTGTAGTGAAGCGGACTGAGTATTTTATGTCTTCAAAAAAACTCACCCTTGAGAAGTTCACATCATTTTGTGATATTTTGCCAAAAATGTTTAACCTGAATCCAATCATGAGGAAACAATCAAACAAATCCAGGATGTGGGACATGCTTCGTGACAACTAACCCAAACTCTCAAGCATGGCAGTGCCATGAAAGAAAAAAAAGAAAGAAAGAAAAAAAGGAAGACTGGGGACTGTTTCAGATTAAAAAAAACTGTAAAGACGTGTCAACCAAATGGAATGTGTAAACCTCAACTGGATCCTGTACAAGGAAGAAAGAAAGTGACTTTAAAGGACATTTCTGGACTGTTGGAGAAATATGAATATGGTCTTTTGATTTAGAGTTAAATTTCTTTGGGTGGGATATGGCTTTGCGGTCATGTTCTTAGTCCATATGCTGAAGTAGTTAGGGATATTTGTAACTTTATTTCCAATAATTCATCCCAAAATGAATATATGTAGTTGTGTATGTGTGTGGGGAAGTACATGTGGCAAAATATTAACAAATGATCAATTAATGCAAAGGGTGAAGAGGTATGCATTGTAATAACTTGTAAGTTTGAGGTTTTTCAAAGTAAAAGTTAAGTAGAAAAAAAAGAAACTTCCCTTGGTGCATATCTGCCTATATCCAGGTTATCTGCTGATCTCAACCAAACTTTTGGGTAGATCCATTGGCAGTGCTCACACTCGCTCCCTTTCCATTCATCCTTGGATTCATTCCTGGCAGGCTCCTGCCCACCACTGCGCTGCAACTGCTTTTGCCAACTTCTCGGCTGTTCCACATTGGCAACCACACAGGTTGTTGTCCCCTTGCTCTTGAAAACTCATCTCTCAGCCTCCAGGATACCTTCTCCTGGTTTTCCTTCTACCCTGTTGGTCTGTTCTTCTTGCTCTTTTTTGCTTTTTCCTTTTCTCTACCCAACAGCTAAATTTTGGATTCCTGAAGGAGTACTCTTCCTTCTTTAAGTCACTCCTTAGGTGAAATGGTCGATTCCTATGGATTAAAAAACTGAATTTGCTTTAATGATACCCAATGGCACAACAGACCTTTCCTGCCTCACCTGCTGCTCCCCTCAGCAGAGTACTTTCGTTGATCTGCCTGTTCTGCTCCCCATTCTGTCTCTGGTGAACCCTCTCGCCACCCCACGCCTCTGGCCTGTACCCCAGCTTGTATGTATAAATAAATAAATCTTAAAAACAAAAACAAAAACAAAAAATGATATCCAAGCATATAACTTCAGCCTGGATCTTTCCCACATTTGACTATTTGACAGCCTTTTACTTGTCATCTCTCCTTGTATATTTTTCAGACATCCCAAGTTTAACTTTTATTACTTGTTCATTAAATGAGAAAATATTGAGTGCTCACTATATAATAGGCAACTGCTCTAAACAAAGAGACCTTGGAGAAAACAGATATGGCTTTATAATTAGAGGATATTCTATTTGGGAGAGACAGATGACAAGCAAAGAAAGAATTTGATGGTGTTACGGGCTTTTGAAGAGAAGCAATGAAAACAGGTGAATGAAATGAATCATGTAACACAACAGTGTTAGAAACTGCTCACGTGGACATTGTATTTTGGATGATCACCTCTCTAAGGAGGTAACATTTAACTAGAGATCAGGAAGAGAAGCAGAAACCAGCATAGTGTTTAGAGATGAGGAACCTAGGTAGTGGGGATGGCTAATTTAGATGCCCTCAGCTGGGAATGTGCTTGGCATGTTTCCAAAATGAGATGTACCCCCTGAACCAGAACCTTGGTTCCTTCTCTCTCAGGTTTGTATAATTTGAATTGAGGGCATTAAAGTCCTAGTCATCAACTCCATCTGAAAAACCCTCAATTGGCCTTGAACTCTTACTTTGGAATCTTTAGATCAGAAATTGCTCCCCCTCTAGGGAAGAAGCATTTAGATTTTTAAATTCACAACAGGTTGAAATTTTAGGAAGAAATGCAAGCATTTGTCAGAGCTTCACCAGTGCTTTTATTCTCCACCACGTGCAAAAAAAAACAAATAATAATCTGACATCTGCTTGATGGGGTGAAGTCTCCATTGTCCACTGGGGCTTGGCTCCACCTTTAGCCCACCCCTACCCTTTGCAGCTGCCTTGTTGTTCCTGGAACATGAGAGAACAGCCTGGGACTTTCAGCTGACATATGGCTGTTCGTGTTCCTCCTAGGGCAGTGGAAAGGGTCACCTGCTCCTTATAACCCTTCAAGGTAGGAATTACAGCCAATGATGATAAAATCTTTACCCCTCCTTCAGGTCTGGATCTCATTTGGTCTTTGCTAATGAGGCAAAAATTCATCTTTTCCTAAGAGGAGGGAAGGGATTATTTCTTAAATACTTAGATCTTTCAAAAATTAAAAAAATAAAGATAAAAAAGTGGATCCAAAAAAAGTCTTCCCTACAACCTAGATCCCAACCTCACAGGTCCCATTCAAGTTCATCTCCTGACCTAAAGAGGCACAACCACTATTATTAGTTTCTTGTGTATCCTTGTGGAGGTCCCGCTCAGAACTCCAGAGTTGGTAAAGAGATTATTTTAAGGTGAAGCTGTCTGAGATTCAACAGTTGCGGAAAGAAGCCATCTTGGAGTTTCTCTTTTCCAACTGTAACTACATGACCAGGGGCACCCAGGGACCGCAACTGTTAAGGGGCACATTCTAATTTTTTTTTAAAGATGTATTTATTTATGCACACAAGGGCTGGGGTGTAGGCCAGAGGTGTGGCGGGGAGAGGGTGAGAAGATTCACCAGAGACAAAGTGGGGAGCAGAACAGGCAGATTGACTGAAATACACTGCTCAGGGGAGCAGTGGACAAGACAGGAGAGGTCTGTGCACCATGTGGGTTAGCTCCCAGGGATTGGAGTCTTGCTGCAGTGGCTGCCAAAGCTTCATAGTGCTGAGACTTAACCCCTTGTGCCACCAGAGAGGTCCCAAGGGGCACATTCTGAATGGGTCCAGCCATCCGGTACACAAGGACAAAGAAAGTGTACTCTTTGTGTGAAAGATCTTTAATTGGTGTGTATAGAGAGAGAAGGAAGGATTTCAAATAACAGACTCTTAATTAAATTCTGAAAATTACCGACACCCTGATGGGCAAATGTTCAAATAGTCTAGGCCCAAAGCAGAGTGACTGAGACCTGAAAGTTTGCTATAAGTCTAAGGCATATTCTGCCAGGAACCACTGAAAGGGGTTAGGCAGGTCCTAGAGATCTGGGATAGGAGAGACCCAAAATTCAAAATGTACCATGTAATCCACCACTAGGTCAAGATAATGGCTGCCACGATCACTGCCAAAATGCTAAATACCTAGGAGTAGCCTCCTGTGTCTCTTACCCACATGTCTTTCTTCCAACTGTCTCCCCCTTCCATCTTCATTCCACCTCAAATTATATGTCTACCCCACTCCTTCCCAGCTGTCCCCCTTCAGCATGGCATGCTGGGGATTGTAGTCCAAGGTGATTGCATGTAAGTAGGATGGGGACAGTGACACCAACTCATTGTGTTGGGATACTCTTCCCCTTTCGCAGAGCTGCATTCTGTAACATGACTAAGAGCATAAACTTCTGAGAAATAAGGATGGCCATGAATTTCCTTTTTGAGGAAGCTTCTACTTCTGAGAGTGACCAAGAGAAAAGCTATCATAAATCTCTCTGGGGGAGTTTCAGGGCCACAAAGAAGATGGAGAGAGCACTAGCCCCTGCGAAAACAAACATTATTACCATCTTTCTTATCTCCAGTTTGTTCTCCTAAAAACCCATTTACTTTTTCTAAAGAAAACTATTTGTTCTTCCTGTTAAAGTCTTTTTTCTCCCTTTCCCCTATTAAGTTAGGTATGGACGGATAAAAGGTCCATTCTAATGACCCTAGCTACTCACTGAGCACTCCTGCATGCCTCTTTGCAGCGTGTGTAAATAAGTTCTGTCTTTTCTCTTGCTAATCTGTCTTTTGTCAGTTTCATTTGCAGGCCCCCATTCACAATTCGAAGAGGGTAGAGAACATTTGCAAAGACTTTGGGGGGAATATATCAACAAATATATTCTTTTATACCCTACGTAAACACAACACCCTTTTGCAATCCTAATGAATTTTAGGAATAAATCCTAAAACTTTTCAGCACAAGGAAAACAATTTTTGTGTGTAATCACGTGAGGTGATGGACTCTAACCGATGGTTTCATGCTGTACATCTGCTGAGCATCTTGCTTTTTCCACCTGAAAATATATCTTGGAAGACTTTCAATACCTGTATCCAGAAAGCAACTCATTAGTTTTAGTAGCTAAATAGCGTTCACTGTTGCATGTACGTACTTAAAAAGATGTTAAATAATAAAGTACAAGAAGTATTCAATATAAATAACTTAATAAATATTATTATTTATTAAATGCACTTATTGAGGGACATCTGGGTTGTTTCTCTGATCAAACCTGTGTTATGAACAGCAAGGCAATGAATAATTAGGTACATACTTGGGATCACATCTCTGCAAGTTTATCTGTAAAATAAGTACATCAGGGTGGAAGTGTAGGGTATATGCATTTGTAATTTTAATGGATTTAGCCAAATTGTCTTCCATGGATATATTCCCACCAGCTGGTGGGGGGAGGGGGAAGTGGGTGAGGGTGGTCAAAGGTACAAACTTCAGTTAGAAGATGACTAAGTACCAGGGATGAAATATATAACATGACTATGTTAAAACTGTTGTATTGTATATTTGAAAGTTGCTAGGAATAGATCCTAAAATTTCTCATCACAAGGAAAAAAATTTTTGTGTATAATCACATGAGGTGATGAGCACTAACTAAATTACTGTGGCAATCCTTTCTTAATATAGGCTTGTCAGATTATGCTGTTTACCTTAACTTACATATTTCAATAAAACTGAAAAAAGAATAATTTCTCAATAGCTACGCCTTAGGGCCATCTCCAGCCTCAAATCTTCCTGGTCCCTGGGCTCGCTTTAGTTCTCTCTCCCCCAAGCATCTAATTCTTTGATCTTCCTCCCTCCCTTTCTCCCCCCCCCTCCCCCCAGGAGATCTCATTCTGACCACCACAGGGGTGGGGTGGGGTGGGGGTGGGGGTGCTCTAGTCTTCATGTTCTTACTTGGCCCTTTCTCTTCTAATTCCCTGTGCTCTCCCTATTTTATTACTTATTTTAAAATTAAGACTTTTACTTTTTCCCCTTTTTTTCTAATTCTTTAAAAAATTCATATTTCTTCCTACTTTTACATTTTTGCTATTTTATTTTTTTTTTAAGATTTATTTTTTTTATGCATACAAGAGCTGGGGTGTAAGCCAGAAGCATGGGGGTGGTGAAAGGATTCACCAGAGACAGAGTGGGGAGCAGAACAGGGAGATTGTGCTTCAGTGGCTGTGATAGCTTCATAGTCTGAGACTTAACCCCTTGTGCCACCAGGGAAGCCCCATTTTTGCTATATTAAAAGTAAACTTTATTGAGATATACTTTATATACAGTAAAATTCATTTATAAATTTTAAACATTCAGTTTGATGACTTTTGACTAATGCATATACTTAAACAAGATATAGAATCTGTAACCACCCCAGAAAGGTCCTTAGTCCCTTTTTGCATTTCCCTCATTTCCAAACAACCACCCACATGCTTTCTGTCACTATAGATTTGTGTTGCATGTTTAAGAATTTTATATAAATGGAATCATGTAGAAGATGCTTTTTTGCATCTCACTTCTTTTATTCCACTCAGTGATTTTGACATTTATTCTTGTATCTTTGGATAATTTCATCCTTTTTAAAAATGACCCCAATCCCTTTCTATAGCTATACCAAGTTGCTTACCCATTCCCTAGCTGATGGGCATTTGGACTGTTTTTAGTAGTTAACACTTATGAAAAAAGCTGCTATGTTTGTATATAGTCTTTTTCTCTCTTAAGACAACTTACACATTTAATGTAGATTTTCACAAGCATTTGAGCATCCAGATCATATTGAATTGATATGTCCAACACGGTAACCATTAGCTACGTGTGGTTATCTGTATTTGTGTACCTTCTTTTTGTGGACTTTTTTTTTTATCACTATTTGATACTGGAATTACTGGGTCATATGGTAGTGTTACAGGGCAACCCCATTGTGAAATGGGTTGGCCTGAGTGTGGGTCCTCACCAGCACACTTACTATTATTATTTTTTAAAGATTTATTTATTTATGCATACAAGAGCTGGGGCGTAGGCCAGAAGTGTGTGGTGGGGGAGAGGGTGAGAGGATTCACCAGAGACAGAGTGGAGAGCAGAACAGGCAGATTGACTGAAGTACACTGCTGAGGGTGATGTTGTTTTTTGGAGTTGATGGGTTTTGAGAACCAGGTCCTTGGGTTCACTCTGGGAAAGGTTTCACCAGAGCTCCCCTTCAGCAGCACATGGCGAGTTTCTCCATGAGATAGAGACTTTAATTATACTTAAAGAACAGATTTACTAAGGAAAAAGGCAGAAGAATAAGGACACTTGCATAGACACAAGCGGGCAGGAAGAGCTGCCCTGAAAGGGACAGGTTTGCTGAGAGAGAGGTCTGCATGGTCACGGGCGGGCAGTCTTGGGAGAGCTGCCCTGCTGAGGGAGGTCAGTGAAGAGAAGGCCCGGCATGGTACAGGTCACAGGCAGGCAGGCAAGCCGCTGCCCTGCAGAGGGACAGAGTTGGCAAAAAGAAGCACCTGCATAGGCACAGGTGGGCAGGACAGCTGCTGCCCCAGCCAGAGCAGGGCCTGCACTGATATAGTCCTCTTTCAGTCGGGAGGGGCTCATCCCCGTGGATGGCTTGGCTGTTGCTGACCCTGAACAGCCAACCAGGACTGGAGAGGGAACTGGAGATTGCACAATGGGCTCAATCTCCACATCTTCACCTTTAGCCCAGCCTTAGGCACTGGTTCCTAAGGACTTTTGTTTATCATGGATTAATGGTCATGCTGATTCCTTCCAGCCCACCTCCTTGTGTGAGTCAGGTTCTGGTCTTGTGATTCCTTCTTTTTTTTAAGTTCTGTCTCCTCCGTCAATGGGAGCGGTGGGCAAGAAAGGAGAGGTCTGCTGTGCCATGTGGGTTAGCTCCCTGGCTGGATTGAACTTGTACTGCGGTGGCTGCGAATAGCTTCATAGTGCTGAGACTTAACCCCTTGTGCCACCAGGGAGGCCCCCCACCTGCACACTTAAGAGGGACTTATAATGATACTAAACTGCAGGCACACGCAAAAATGTCAATAAAGGGTTTATTTACAAAAAGGGGAAATGAAAAAGGAATAACTCAGGGAGAAGGAGGAAGAGATAAATTGGTGAATGCTGAGCTGGGACCCCAATAGCACACTGAAGGCTGGCGAAAAACCAACAGCCCCCCAAGGCCTACTCGCCATGTGCTGCTGAAGGGGAGCTCTGGTGAAACCTTTCCCAGAGTGAACCCAAGGACCTGGTTCTCAAAACCCATCAACTCCAAAAAACAACATCACCCTCAGCAGTGTACTTCAGTCAATCTGACCTAGTCTTTTTAGTCTTCACCATTCATGTTTCTGGTTATAGACCAAATCTGGCTGCTTAACTCCACCCAGCAATCCTCCATTCGTTGGTGATGACATTATGGGGATTTGTAATCCTTGGTGCCTTGGATCTCTTTGGTCTGGGTGGGGGTCGGGTCCATAAAACCTGTGTTCTGGAGTTTGTTCAGGATGTCCTCCCCCCCACCATCATATTTACCTTTAAAAAAGTCTCCAGAAATTCTCCCAAGTGTTATTCTATTTTCAGTTCCTGTCTGAAAGATAGGACAGTTCTAGTTGTTCCTAGTCTTTTTAGTCTTCACCATTCTGGCAGGTATTACGTGATTTCTTGCTGTGGTCTTATTTGGCATTTCCCTGATTGATTCAGGGCATCTCTTCATGTGTTTGTCAGCCATATGTAATCTTTTGTTTAGTATCTATGTCTTGTGCCTATTTATTTTTTCATTGAGTTGTTTGCCTTGCTATTAGTGAGTTGTAGATGTTCTTTATATATTTTGAATGCAAGTCTCTCCCTCCACCCCCAACATACGTGGTATAAATATTTTCTTCCTGGCTGTGGTTTGCCTTTCCGCAGCAGGAGGTTTGAATTCTGAGGGATATCTGACTTCACCCATGCCATGCAGGCGTCCCCGGCACCTCTCACTCTTTCAAGTTCAATCCATTTCTTTCCTGCTTTCCAGATGAATTTGTCCAGCTCTTTCCTTCAATCTTGCACAGAATCCTCTTTCTTGATGAATCTATCCCCAGTCCTCTGAAGCTTATCCAATTCTGTCTTCCTAGCATATAGGCAAAGACTGGAATATGGTGAAAGTTCGTCAAATATGGGGACTTTCCTTTGATTTTTATTTTTTTGGAGTGGGGAAAAGCCATTGTGGATCTTGCAATAAATTTCATTATTTACTCTCTACTCCTCATCTCTCTGATGTTAGGCCACACCCTGAGTCCCCTCCCTCCCTTGCCTTCGGGCAATGACCTATAAGTAACCTGGGATCACCATAGTGATAATACAGCCATGACTCAGACCTGTTGATCAGGCTTCTTGGATCCAATGAAAAACTAATAACTGGGGCCCTTCACACCAGGGCCCATATTTCAATTTCTTCAAAGTTAAGATTTGCATCCAATACTACAAATCTCTCAGCACCGGGAGCCCTAGATCCCCAGAAAAGGTTCCCAAGACCACAGGCTGCCCTCCAATGCCCAGGTCTTTGTTGAGCATTTGCCCTTCCCAGGATGATTTCCAGATTGGGGATTGACTTTGGGTGCCCAGTGTTCTTTTGTGTGCGAGACTCAGATAAGCAGCTTCCAGCTCAAATCCTTTGCACCTGGCTTCTAAGTGGCCCAATCAGTACTATGAACTGAATGGATAAATGAATGATGAAGGGTCTGACTCATTTCCCAATCAGGCAAGCCGTTTTTCATTCTTACCACCTTGGGTCAAAGGAAAAAAAAAAAAAAACAGGAATATATTTTCATGTTTTACCCGAGACTCAAACATTTTGATGTCTTCTTGTTCTTGATGATTTCATAAAATCCTGCCCTCCGTTGATTATTGAACACTTTGTGTCAGCTGTCTGAAAAGATATATTCCATTTCTACATTGACTTCACAATGTAAGAGATGTGTTCAACTGGAAAAAAAATGTTAAGGAAGAGGATAAACTGTTCAATGGTGCAATTCTGGAATTTTCAGAATTAATTAATTAATTAATGATTTATTTATTCAGGTAGACAACATATATATCATCTTGGTGCCAGGCAATGTACTAAGTATGAGAGATATGATATTGGAGATTGCAATCTGGGGGCCAACAGGTTTTTTGACATGGTTTCTCCTCCTGGTGCCTCATTTCTGGCTTGGGATTTCTCTAGCACTATGACTACCCACCCTGACACTCTACTGATGACTGTTAGAACTAGGCCTCTAGCTAGTTTCCAATGTCTGATTGTGCTAGGTTGCAATGCAATGTACTGCCAGTAGGTGCCTCCCTTCTAACACCTGATGCTCCTGTGGCTGAAAATTTTGGTTTCTGTATGACAAATGAGAACAATGTAAAAGTAAATTTTGTGGGTTTGAAAGTTTTTTTTTATTTTCAAATTTAAATTTGAATATAGACTGACCTTGAGTAGTTAAAGGCACATAAACGTTTTTGAGATATTTCTGTCCAAGGGAATTTTTGGCAATTTGTTCTCTAGCCTGTGCTGTGCAATATCAGCAGCCACTAGCCACCCGTGTGAGCTGCGAGCACTTGAAATGTGGTTAGTGTGACTGAGAAACTGAATTTTAAATTTTATTTAATGTTAATTAATTTAAATTAAAATAGTTACATCATCCAGTGTCACCATATCAGATAGCACAGTTTTAGGATTTTTTTTTAAGATTTATTTATTTATGCATACAAGAGCTGGGCTGTAGGCCAGAGGGGTGTGTGTGTGTGTGTGGGGGGGGGGGATGTGTGTGAGCGGATACAACAGAAACAGAATGGGGAGCAGAACAGGCAGATTGACTGAAATACACTGCTGAGGGGAGCAGTGGGCAAGACAGGAGAGGTGTGCTGCGCCATGCCATGTGGGAATCTCCCAAACTGGTGCTGCAGTGGCTGCGGAGAGCTCCATAAGCTGAGACTTAACTCTTTGTGCCACTAGGGAGGCCCAGTTTTAGGATCATTTTGGTCTCTGTCATTGCAGCAAAAGAAAAGCAAGAGAGGAAATGTTAAGACAACAACAGCAGTCAATAAATCCCCTCCTCAACGATGTCCCTGAAGGCGATTCCAATTCAGGTTGGTTATAGTTAAGACTGTGGAACCAGAGGGACTTGGGAGTGGATTCTGCCCTTTCCACTTAATAGCTTCTGTGACCTTGTGCCAGTGCGGCATCTCTCTGACCTCAGTTTCTTTACCTGTAAATTGGTCACAGTGACATCACCCTCAAGACTGTGGTGAGGAATCAGTGAAATGCAGCCCTCAGGGCACACAGTAAATGCTCAAGGAATGACCCTGCTGCCTCTGCTAGTGTAGACTTGGCTGTAACAGACCCCCTTGCTGAGTCTCTGCAGGGGCTGAAGCCATTGTAAGGGCACAGACCAAGATCAAGAATATAAAGTAAATGGATGATTAGCCAGGAGTTGCCTAGGAGTCAGGCTGCTGTGTCAACTTCATTCACCCAGAGGTCAAAATCAAAGGGCCTACCAGGGGGCGGGGTCTTCACCTCCACCTTCTGCCTGTGTGCTGTTAACCCTTACAGAGTCCCTGTCTTCTCCTTCCTTCTCTGACCACAGTGGGGCCTGGGAATAAGGCACCAATTGGAACTTTCACTCTGGGTCCAATAGACTGGCTGCCCCCACCTTTCTACATGATGTTAATTGTCTTTTACTAGAGAGTTCTTGGTCATACTACACCCATCTCATCCAGAGTCCTGAGTGCTTGGGGCCCAAACATGTGTGTGTGTGTGTGTGTGAATTTCTTATCCACCTTTAGGCTAAGCCTCTGGCTGGTTCTTTCCCTACTGAGAATCATTCCTGCCAATACAATGTAACTGAGTTCAGCAGAGCAAGCAGAGATTTTATTCATTGATCAAGGGATGGAGAAAGGTGAGCTTTTGCTCAAGAAACACCTTCTCATCAGGCAAGGGAGCAGGGCCCTTTATGAGGGACGAGTTGCCCATCACAGGCCTAGGGCAGGGTTACAGTGGTTGTGCAAAGATGATTTTTTTTTGTACTAGGCACTTTTGCACACAGCTCTTTTTGTACAGGCCACCCCTTCACCATCTTGGGGATGATTAGTTCCATCAGGTGCTGAGGTTACAAACATTGCACCTTGGTCCCTAGGAGCAAGAACAGCTCCGAGAAGCCTGCTACTGGAGTAAGTTGGTCTTCTCCTTGCCCAGTGACAAAAAGAAGTGGATTCTTTTGAAACAGTGCTTCTCAAACTTTCTTAAACTTACGTATGGGCACAGATTATCCGGAAATCTTACTAACATGCAGTCTGACTTTGGCCGGGGTGGGGGCTGAGAGTTCACATTTCTGACTCCGCTGGGAGCGGCTGAGTTGCTGGTCCCAATTGCACACTTCAAATATCAAGACCCTTCTCATCAGTGGTTCTAAAAATGTGTTCCTGGATCAGCAGTATAATATCCCCTAACAAGGGATTTGTTAGAAAAGAAATTCTTGGGCTCCATCCCAGACCCACCCAGAAACTCTGGGATTGGGACCTAGTAATCTGTTTCTTATCAGGTTTGAGAATTGCTGTTCTAAATGACTAGTTCTCAAACTTGGCTGCTCTTTTGAGTCATCTGTTTCTAGTGATTGCTTTTCTTTATTTTTAAATGTGTTTTAAGAAATCATCATCATGGAGGTATAATTCCTGGGACGTACAAAAAATGTTACTTGGGTCCTAACCCTAAAGATTCTGCTTTGATTGATCCTGAAATGTAACCTGAACACGGAAAATCTTAAGTATCGCTGTGTAGGTTATAGGGTCAGTTTTTTAAAACTTTTTAAAACTTTTTTTTAAAACTTTTTAATACTTAGGTACTCAATCGAATCATGTTTAGAGCTTTTAAAAGTCTTCGCGCTGGGTTCCCACCCTGGAGATTCTGATCTAGGATGTTTTATAAGCTTTGGCATTTTTAAAGTCTCCCAAGATTGAAAACCAGTGTTTTAACTAATCAGGGTTGTCAATGGAGGGAGAGATCCCATGTAGCTAACTTAGGCAGGTCTTCTTTAGAGAAACAGGTATTAGATAGTACTAAATGGAAATTCTGGAGGGTCAATGAAAAATTAGAACAATGGGTGAGAAAACCAGTCCCAGGCAGGAGAGAGCGGTTTCTGTATGGAATTAAACACACATGTGAAGAAAGGACAGTCCCAGAAAGGCCTGTGGTGCCTGAGGCTTTCAAGGTTTTTGTTTCTTTAGATTTTTAATTTAATTTTATTAACGCCTCTATCCATTATAAATCCTTGTTGTTTTCCCTCCCCTGCCCCTCGTTTTCCCCCGGACTCTGATGCTGCTTATTGATGTCCACTAGTTTTTGAAAGTATTTTATGTTATCGAATGGTCTGCTATGTAAACGCCCAGTATCTGTTTTTATCTTGTTGACTTGCATCACTAGACATAATTCTCTCAAATTCCCTCCACTTTGTTAAAAATGGCTGCATGTCATTTTTCCTTGTTACTGAATGTCACATTTTAAAAAAAGATTTATTTATTTTTCATACAAGAACTGGGGTGTAGGCCAGAGGTGTGGGGTTGTGAGAGGATTCACCAGAGACAGAGTGGGGAGCAGAACAGGCAGATGGACTGAAATACACTGCTGTGGTCAAGACAGGAGAGCCATGAGTTACATCTTCTTGAGCCAGTCGTCTATTGATAGACATTTAGCTGCTTGCATGTCTGGCTATTGCAACTATGCTGCTATGAACACTGTGGAACCTAAGGCTGCTGGTATTGATGGCTTCATAGTCTTTGGAGAAATGCCCCAGAGTGCGATAGCTGGGTCTGATGGTATTTCCATTTTTAGTTTTTAAAGCAAATTCAGATTGCTTTCTATAATGGTGGCACCAGTTCATATTCCCACCTGCGGTGTAATAGGTTCCTTTTTCTGTGCATCTTCTCCAGCACTTGTTTTTGGGGGTCCTTTTAATATGTGCGCTTCTCATGGGTGTGAGATGGTATCTCATTGTGGTTTTAATCTGCATTTCTCTCTCTCTTTTTTAAAAAAAGATTTATTTTTATTTATTTGTGCATACAGAAACTGGGGTGTAGGCCAGAGGTGTGGGGGGTGAGAGGATTCACCAGAGACAGAGTGAGGAGCAAACAGGCAGATCTACTGAAATATGCTGTTGAGGGGAGCAGTGGGTAAGACAGGAGAGGTCTGCTGGGCCATGTGGGTCAGCTCCCTGGCCAGGGATAGAACTCATGCTGCAGTGGCCGGTTATAGCTTGATAGTGCTGAGATTTTTAACTCTGGCACCATCAGGAAGGTCCTGGATTTTCATATACTTTCAGCCATTCTCTACCTTTTGACTGGTGAATTTAGGCCATTTACATTAAGGTGATTATTGTGACATAAGAGCTCATTGTCATTTTGCTATTTAAAAATTTTTTTTGGTTTGATTTGTTTTTTTGTTTTTTGAGCTCCTCTTTTTGGATTTTGTTTAAATTCCATTTCCATTCACTATGTGTAACCTCTATTAATTTTTGTTTGAGGGTTCTTCTGAGGTTAGCATGTAATGGGCTATTTGTGGGACCTGTTGTGTAGTCTAGTGTCTGGTTTGTTCTGATGGACCATATTGTTACCTTCTTCTTCCTCCTCCATGTTAAATGATTTAGGAGTCTGTTGCTTTTATAGTAATCATTCTGTTGCTTTGTAATAACCCCATTAAGGCTTCTTTCATGTATGGCTTTGAAGTAAATTCTTTTAGTTTTTGCTTTTCTGTGAAACTCCTTACTCTTCCTTCTGACATGAATTTTTTTAAATCTTATTTATTTATTTTTAAAATTTATATCCTTTCCATTATTGTGTATTCCCTGTAGGTTTCCCATCACCAATTCATCCATAAACCATTACCATAGTCCCTTGTGTTCTTTTTTCCTCTGTTTTGGTCCCTCTTCTTCCCTCTCCCCTGCAGAACGTCTGACTCGATTGTTAATCTTGCAGTGGAAAGGATTCTGAGCTCAAATATTTTTATTTAAATACTTTAAATATCTTCTGTCAATATCTTCATGCTTGTGATGTTTCTACTGAAAAGTTCATCGACAGTCTGATGGGTGTTCCCTTCTAAGTTACCCTTTTCCCTTGCTGTCTTTACTATTCTACCCTTTTCACTGACGTTTAACAGTTTTATTACAGTGTGCCTTGGTGTGTGTCTGTCTGGTCTTATTTTGTTTGGAACTCTTTGGGTCTCTTGAATCACAATGTCTGGTTTGTTTCCAGGATCGAGGTGGTTTTCAGCAATTAATTCTTGAAGTAAATTTTCTATGCCTTTCTCTTTCTGGGATCCCCATGACAGATATTATTTCTTTTTAGATTATCCCAAAGACTTCTTACACTGTTTTAATTTCTTTTAATTCTTTTTTTCTCTATAATGCTCTATTTGATATTCTCCAACATTGTACTTTCAAGTTTATTACTTTTCTCCATGCTTCTGTTTGTCGACTGTTGAGTCCCTCAACTGTATTTTTTAATTCAGTTATAGTATTTACTAGCTCCTTTATGTCTAACTGTAACTGCCTCATATTTTCTTTATCTTTATTCTGTTGTTTTAATCCTCCATTGTTTCTTTGAGTTCCATAAGAATTGTTATAACTGCTACCTTAAACTCTCTTCAGTCATCTTTTCCTGCATTGAGACTTCTTTCAGGGTTTTTTGTGTGTGTTTTTTTTATTTTTTATTTTTTGGTGTTTGTGTATGTGTTTGTTCCAGCATCTCAGTTATATTTTTCTGTCTCTTCATTTTTAGTTTTTATGGGTTATAATAGTGATAGATTGTTATCCTTTCACCTGTTGAACTATTTGGAGAGTGGTACCAGAGATGGGTGGTAGGTAAAAATGGACTGGGGCAGTAGGGCACCAAAAGATCTCCTCCAGTGAGCATCAGGGATTCAAGCTTCCTACTGTGTTGCATGAGTACCAGAGCTGTGTGGTGGGGATCCAAGGTGACTTCTTCCCCTTCCTTCTCCCCACCCCCAATAGACCCGCTCTTTGGTCTTAGTCTCTCTTACAGTCTTATGTCATTTTCCACCTCTAAGCTATTTTTGAGCACTAGACATAGTGTTGAGCATGAATTGTAGTTGATATAGGGTCACAGCCAGGAGTTGTTCTTTTCTCCTTTCCAGCATTGAGCCTTATCTTGGGGTGTTTGGTCCAATGTCTACACTCTGGCTTATGCAGGTGTCCATTGTTGTTTTCCTGTTTTAGCCAGGGGATGGGGAGTGAGGGTGGGGGGGCAAGTTGAGAACAGGGGTATGGGGCAGGTGTTTTGAATATCTCAGTCTTGGCTTTAAGTAGCAATCTGCTTTATGAAAAAACACAGGTGATCTGACCTGTCTCTCCCCTACCAGTTTAGGCTCCAGCTGTTCTATATTCAGAGCATCAGGCTCAAGCCAGTAATTCTCACTCTGCACCCCTGATCCTGTTGTTCTCCCACAGTGCACTTCCTGTCCTGGGTGCCAACTCTGCAAGCCCCTTATCCAGTGCAATATCAGGTCTCAAGAGTCCCTGATGTTGGTATGTGCCCCTGAGTTAGCAACTGCAGGGGCTTTTGCACAGCAGCTATTCCCCCTCTCTTCACTTGTGCTGCCCTGATATCTTGGAAACACAGTTCACGTAAAGTTTTTCTTACCTTTTTCTGCCAGACTGGTGCTCCTAGTAGGTGCTGTGGTCTTCTGTGTTTCCTTCAAGGGGTTTTGGATTTGTTCTGCTGCAATCCAGTTGAGTATATCGAGGAGGCAAGCTCAGGCTTTACTCTGCTCCCATCATGCTGGACTCCCTAAATTTTTATTTTAACATGAGTTGAAGTTTATAGAAAATTTACAATAGTACAGAGAAATTTTTACCTTTTCCTCTGATTCTCTCTCTCTATATTCTGAATCATACGAGAATAAATTGCAGGTATGATGCCCTTTACCTCCCAAAGCTTCAATTGTATAATTCCTGAAACTATAAAAGACATTCTCTTATATAATCACAGTGCAATTACCCAACTCCGGAAGCTTATATCAATTCAATACAATTATCTAATCCCCAGGCCTTATTCAGATTCAGATTCTACCAACTGTCCCAATAATGTCCTTTATATAGCAAAACAATGTCCCGGATCACATGTTGCATTTAACTGTCCTGTCTCTACTCTCCTCCGGTTTGGCTTCCTTTGTCTTTCATGACACTGGCATATTTGAAGAGTACGGGCCAGTTATTTTGTAGAACGTCCCACAATTTGAGTCTGATGTTTCCTCTGGCTGTGCATTTTTGGCAAGAATCTAGGAAAGGGATGTTGTGTTCTCAGTGCATCATATTAGGAGAACAAGAGGTCACTTTATTGGTTTGGAGATTTTAAAACAAATTTGGAATATAAATATTCTCCCCTGAGAAGGAAAATCGAGAACCATATAGTGAGATTGATGTGGTTTGCATGAACAACTGTTAGTTCAGCTTTTCAAAGGGCAGGCAGCAGCAAAGGTTTCAAGGCAGTGGACGCAAGATAGGGAGGGAGAAAACAGAAAGAATAATGACTGAAAAGCTGGCCCCCAAAATGATGTTAGCTATGAAAAACACTGAACAGGATTTTAAATTGCTACTTTAAAAACACTGATTTGTTTTTCCGTCAATAAAGAATAGAATGTGCGCATGGTGGAAGATATAAAACACATATAGAAGAAAATAGCTGCTCCTTAAGTCCTAAAACCAGCTGTAACCACTGCTAATATCTGGGCAGATTTCCTAACCTCCAGGAAGGGTTTTCAAAGCTGTTCTTGGAGCATGAAACAAAATAAGGGAGAGCTAAGTCTTCTTCGCTGCTGGGAGAAGTGGTGGGGACAGGTGAAAAGTCCATGTCACACAACAGGGAGCAGTGGTGGGGTGCAGTTTTAAGAAGCCAGAGCCATTGTCCCAATCTTTTTTTTTTTTAAAGATTTATTTATGCATACAAGCTGGGGTGTAGGCCAGAGTTGTGGGGTGGCGAGAAGATTCACCAGAGACAGAGTGGGGAGCAGAACAGGCAGATCCACTGAAGTACACTGCTGAGGGGAGCAGTGGGTGAGGTGGGAGAGGTCTGCTGCACCATGTGGGAAGCTCCCTGGCTAGGGATCGAACTTGTGCTACAGTGGCTCTGCATAGCTTCATAGTGCTGCGCCTTAACATGTTGCGCCACCGGGGAGGCCCCATTGTCCCAATCTTTGTAAACCTTTGGGGCTGGTTCCCAAGGTTTGGAGCTAGACATATATTTTATTGATTTGTACCAACTAAAGGGGCACAGAGTGTGGTGAAGAGGAATGTCCTGAGACCAATCTTTGTACACTCCTGATTCAACTGGAGAGGCCTGCAGGGTGGGAGGGGAAAAGAATTTCCAGACAGAATCTACCCCAAAGAGAGCTAAAGGAAAGTGTGGGTCAGGGAAATACTCTTGAGTACTGCAGGGGTATCCATCTGGATTTGCTTGCAGTCTAGCCTTAGACCGTCATGTATGGGAGTGGGTTATGGGAGCTGCCATTACTGGAAAGTGGGAAGAGCTGTGTCTGATTGCCTCAGCCTACAGCCCTGGGGGCACTACAGGTTGTGGTGCCTCTTAGTGGGGATTTCTGGGGTATCCAGTGCAGGTCTATCTGGAGCGAGGGCTCAAGTTTACTGTGAGTCTTGTGGCTCTAAAGGCAGTGGTGGGCAGTGAGAGAGCAGCTATCAATAAAGGGAGCCGAGGAGGGCAGGGAAATGGCAGTCCTTATTTGGTAGCCCAGGGTATTTTTCCTACCAGTAGGAGAGGCTAACTGTGTAATATTTATAGCACACTTAACTTTGTGCCGGGAACTGTGCTGAGAGAGCTGCATGTGTTGCCCAAAATAACCTTCATAATGGTCTGTGCAGGTGAGTACTTGTCCCTGTTTTCCAGATAAGGAAACCGAGACTCAAAGGCAAGTGACGTCACTGATCCCATTAGTGCCCTGCCTGATGTCCTCAGTCACCTGGAGATCGCCCAGAGAATCCTCATATGTCCTACGGCTTCCCACAATTCTCTGCAGTGATATTTTCTGAGTGTGGAGAATAAGTCCCCAAGACCGACTCCCCACAGAGAGGGTGAGAAGTGATAGTGAGTACCCCAACTTGTTTGTTCCTTAATGAAGCAAATTTTTATTGTGCTAGAAAATACATCAGATTTACATCTTAACCATTTTAAGTGCACAGAATGTAGCATTAACTGTATGTATCTTGTATGACAGATATTTAGAACTTTTTCATCTTGCAAAACTGAAACCCTACACTCATTGAATAACCCTCTTTCCTCCCACCCCCACAGTCCCTTGTAACCACCACCCTACTTTCTGTTTCTATGAATCTGCCTACTTTGCATACCTCATATAAATGGAATCATATAACATTTGTCCTTCTGTGACTGGCTTGTTTCACCTAGCAAAATGTCCTCAAGGTTTAGCATGTGACAAGCTTTCCTTTTTTTTGGCTGAAAAATATTCCTTTGTAGGTGTCTACCACCTCTTGTTTTTCCACTCACCCATGGATGGATACTGGGGCTGCTTTACCTCTTGGCTATTGTGAATAATGCTGCAATGACAATGAGTGTCTTGTTGAAATTCTGTTTTCACTTCTTTTGGATATCCACAGAAGTAGAATTGTTGGATCACATGGTAATTTACTTTCAAATGACTGGGGAATCTTTGTATTTCATGACGGTGCAGGATTTTATTGATGAGTCAATTGTGAGATGAGTTTTGTACACTTTCTCAGTGAGCCCCTAGGGGGAATGGCCCTGGAGGTAACCTGCTTGTAAATGCCTTTCTTCTACTGGCTGTTTTCCATTTCTCACTTCCCCACTTTCCTACCTGTATTTTCTGGAATCACCACCCACATAAACTATAAGCACCAATGCTTCAGGTTGCACACTTAATATGTGATTTATCTGAAGATCTACTGCAGTATAATAAACTACCCCAAAACTTGATGTCTTAAGAAGTAGTTTATTATCACTCATGATTCTGTGGATGGACTGGGCTCGGCTGGGTGGTTTTCACTTGGGTTTAACATGGTTAAAGTGAAATGTTGGCTGGGGCTCGAGGTATCTGAAGACTGGATAGTTCTCTCCTGTTGGCAGCTCAGAGACCCAGAAGTGGACTTGTCATGTGCATGGATCCTCCTTGCAGTAAGGGAACTGGCCAAGAATGAACATTCCAGGAGGCAAAAGAAAGAAACTGCTAGCTCAGTAAAGGGCTTTGCCTGGGAATGGCACAGTGCCATTTCCACCATATTCCACTGGAGA
This sequence comes from Scalopus aquaticus, assembly GCA_004024925.1. Taxonomy (NCBI): domain Eukaryota; kingdom Metazoa; phylum Chordata; class Mammalia; order Eulipotyphla; family Talpidae; genus Scalopus; species Scalopus aquaticus. The sequence goes on along the minus strand of PVIJ01005925.1, from coordinate 74,734 downwards.
AAGCACTTACTGCACTTCTAGTGGAGTAAGTTTCTCCACCAAGAGGAGAAGAAAGGGACTCGCCCTCTTGAAGGGGGTAGATGGCAAATCCATACCATACAAGAACATGTGGGATGGGAGAAAACTTTCTGGTCCTCTTTGGAAGATACAGCTTTCCTCAGGACAGGGTCAGGTTTAGGACCCAACTGTCTGAATTGAGAAATCATATCAACCTCTAGGCTACCTCTACTGAAGAGATACATTCTAGGGATTCCTGACATTTCTAGAGGCCTGGAGACTCTGCAATAATGGCAAATTTGAGAAATTGCCTTTCTTGTTTTTGTCTTTTCCAACTCTATTTTCATTTTCTCCCTTATTTAAAAATTTATTCTACATCTATTATAGCAAACAGCATCTTAAAGGCTGACATATAACTCCCTAATAAGATAAGCAAAGACAAGGCATTTATCTTAGTAGAAACAAGATACACTATTACTTAGAGTCTTCAAACATTACTGCACTTTAACTTTCATAATTTGACAATACATTCATGAAACAGTCTGAAGACACTAGTTTATTTATTTATTTATTTTAAAAAAAGATTAATTTATTTATGCATACAAGCTGGGGTACAGGCCAGAGGAGTCGGGCAGTGAGAAGATTCACCAGAGACAGAGTGGGGAGCAGAACAGGCAGATCGATGGAAACACACTGCTGAGGGGAACAGTGGGCAAGGCAGGAGAGGTCTGCCATGCCATGTGGGAATCTCCCTGGCCAGGCATCGAACTCGTGTCGCCGCTGCCAACAGCTCCACAGTGCAGCACTTAACCGCTGCGCCACCAGGGAGGCTCTGAAGACACTAATTTAAACAGACAAATTAAAGAACATTTTTAAGCAGACATGACTGTCCTCAATTGTGTATTAGGTAGGTGAGAATTTTGCAAACATAATTTATTAGCAGTAACGGTGGCGCTGGAGAGTATTGCACTTTGTCCAACCTGCACCTCGAGAACCAATAGCATGTGGAACCTGTGGTCCTTACCAAAGCCGTGGCTCTTATGGCCTGCGGGTGTCAGCTCCCCACATCTCCCTGTGCCTGTGGGCTGGTTTAGTGATCCACTCAATGTCTGAGTTTCTTCTGATTGCTTTACAGACTGGATCCAAGAGGATAACCACAAACAATATGTATGTGGAATTGTCACCAGTCCAGTAAGAATTCAGGACCCTCAGAGCCCCACAGTGGTGTCCTGCTTATGCCTCAGCAACAGACTGAAGGCTTCTCGTCAGCCTGAGCTGACTAAAACCCTGATGGACATGCTCGCCATAGGTTGCACCCTTCGGAACTGGACATTTGCAGCCTCTATGATGCACATAAATTTGATATATGACACAACCTTGCTTGGCCTCGTATCCCAGCTTGTGTGCTTTATTTGGCCAGGTTTGGCGGGGGCCCTGTGGAGGGCAGATGACTGGCAGTACTGGCAGCGGTTTACCCTGAGAAGAAATAGCATCACCTTGGATGCTTCTTCTTCCATATCTCCTGGATGTACTTGTATGTAGCCACTTCGGCTTACCTGATGGCTGACGATGGATGGGAAGGCTCCAACTCTATTTTTAATCTCCAGATTGATGTGGGAAGTGTAGGTCTTAAGTAGATTCCAAAAAGTAGAGATGGTAACTTTGATGTTGACTTTTGGAAAATCATAGAGCAGAGAATGACATGATTTATCTGCAAATGTTAGGAAAGACTGCAGTGATCATGAAGTGGGAAGATTTGGTAGGAATGAGCTCTGGTATGCTATGATAAGTTGAAAAAGCCCCTTCTTTCCCTCCACCCCCTTAGATATCAGGTCCTAATCCTTGGAACCTGTAAATGTTATAAGGAAAAGGTCTTTGCAGATGTGATTAAGACCTTGAGTTAGATCATCCTGGATTTTCTGTGTGTTCCCTAAATGCCATCACGGTATCCTTATACGAGATAGGCAAAGGGAGACCTGACACACAGAGGAGAAAGTGATGTGAAAACAGAGCAGAGATAGATTGGAAGATGCTCCATTTGAAAATTGGAGTGATGTGGCCAGGAGCCAAGGAATGCCAGCAGCCACCAGAGGCTAGAAGAAGTGAGGAATGAATTCTCCCTTCGAGCTTACACAGCGAGCACAGCCTTGCCAACACCTTGATTTCAGGTGAGTGATACTGATTTAAGACTTCTGGCCTCCAGAACTGGGAGAGAATAAATTTCTGTTATTTTAAACCATTCGGTTTGTGGTAATTTGATCTAGCAGCTGCAGAAAACTAATACACAAGCTAAGATAACTTCCTCTGTTGACAGTGCTTGTGAATGGAATGAATGAAACTGCATCTGGACAACATTTTTAATAAAGCCTTGGCAAGCTCACTGATGAGAAGAACATTTCCTTGGGTTGATGGCAGGTTGCACGCTCTATGCACAGTGTGTTTGTCATCGGGGTGTCTGTTCCCTGGGCAGTGGTAGAATCCATGGGGGAGTGCCACAGGGCTCTGAGCTAGTTCTGCTCAGTCACCTTTCTGGATGCAGATGATGAGAAACTATGGGGTCAAATTTGCGGGTGACACAGTGCTGGAGGGAAGAATGAAAGTGGTAGCTAAATTGAGAAGAAAATGGTTTTGCTACCTTGGAATTTTAGAATAAAGCCAGGATGAAACTTCTAAGAGAGAAAGTGATTAATTTTAAAGATAAATCTGTCATCCAAGCACAGGACCTGTTAAGGGGTCTGGTTGGGCAGGAGTTTGTATGAAAAGACGCGCTTTACTTTATTCTGTGCCCATGGTGGCTGACCTCTTCGGATTTCATCACTCAGAATATAAGCTATGTAACAAATCACCTGGTGTCATGAAATATAGTGGCCTAAGGCAACAATAGTCACTTAATATCTCCCTTTCTGGGTGTCCAGAATCCAGGAGTGGTTTAGCAGGGGTTGTTCTGGCTCCTGGTCCTTCACGAGGTTGCTGAAAAGATGCAGTTAGGTCTGCAAATCCATTGCTTGACTGGGCCTCAAGGATTGGTTTTCAAGACGGCTCCCTTACATGGAAGGCAGGTTCATGCCGGTCATTGGCCCCAGTTCTTTGCCCCTGGACTTTCCACAGGGCTGCTTGAGTGTCCTCACAAGCTGGCTCTCCCCAGAGGGAATGATCCCAGAGAGAGCAAGCCAGGGCTCTCAATGTCTGCTATGACCTAGTCACATTCTCCCATTTCCAAAAGTGGCAAAAAAAAGAACATGGATCCATCTTGAAACTTGGCTGCCACAGGAAGAGCGGGAGGGCGTGTGGTGTGGCCGTAAGTAATCAGGAGGGACTGGAGTGGGAGCACATGATGAACTCTGCCCCAATTCAGATTAACCAAGTTCCGGTTCCATTCTGGAACAGAGATCTGTGCTCCTCAGCCCTGCCAGGGGGACTTCTGCTCATGCTGGGAGGGAGTAAAGGCTTCCTTTGAGCCCTGCCAGATTTGAGTTACACTGTCCACAGAGCGGGGCTTTGGGGTGAGGGCGATGAATTGTGAAGAGCAGAGGAGTCACTGGCCATAGACAATGGCCTCCATTGACAAAATATGACATAATGAACCAGCCAGTCCATGGCCATCACGTCAGGAAACAATAGGCTTTCAAGAAAGCACAGGAGGTGTTGCTGAGCGGGTCTGCAACATGCCACCATGCCTGTACACCCCCTCTCTGCGGTCTCAGAGACAGTGCCAAGGGAGACATTTTGCTGGGGTTTGTCTGAAAAGGTCAGTTGTTCACTATAGCTTTTAAAGCACAGTGTCTTCTGACCTTTCGTGCAATTTGTCCTTGCTTGGTTCAGGGTGGTGCCTTTCAGATCCATTTTCCAAAATCCTAAAGCCACTCTTATCCTTTAGCGTCAGATGAGCTGAGATTAGGAAGTAGAGGAAGATTTGACCATGACTTGTTTAAAACAGCTGCATAGGCAGGCTGAGTTTCGCCTGTTTCCATGACGTCTGTCTGTGCCATTGTGTGTCCTGTGGAACATCGGCAGAGCCAGAAGCAGGGCCGAGGTGGTGGACTCGGCCACGTGTCTGCTTGTCTGGGGTCTGTGGGTGGGCTTGGGCCTTGAGTTGAGCAGAACTCCCAGGTGGACTTAGTCCTTATTGTCCTTATTGGTGTCATTTTATCAGTGAGGAACAACTTTGCAATGATGTCTTATACCTGGGACACTGAGGCAGACAAACCCCTGCATTTTCTTTGCTTTCCTTGGAAAATGCTTGTCAGCCGCTAGATCACCCAAGATGGGAACTCTGTGTGTGTGTGTGTGTGTGTGTGTGTGTGTGAGTGTGTGTAGGTGTGGGGGGTGGCATATGTGACAGACCAGGGCATTCCTGATAGGAACACCAAGAAGAAATCTTGGGGGGTGACCCTGCTGATAGGGCACTTAAGGACATAGTTCAGTGTGGAAGATTACCTGGAATATTTGCCAGAGCTGTTGGGGAAGACGGGCTGGCATTTTGACTGCGGCTCAGTCACTAATAAATGGTGTGACCTTTGCAAGTTAATTTGCACCTTTGTGGGATGGCTGGCTGGCATTCTGTGGCCCGCCAGTGCCTGTGCCCGCTTTTTGCAACTCCTGATTTCTTTCTGGGAAACTATCTGCCCTCCTCCCACTTGGGTGTAATCAAGGAAGTCTCTGGAGGGGACATTTGCTGCTAATGTGCATAATGCAAAGCCAGACCAAGTTTGCTCCATACTTTATTTAACTGAACTCTGTGGCCTTGAACAGACCTCTGAGTAAGCTGAATTTTCTATAAGTGAAGCCATCTATATATATATTTTTAAAGATTTATTTATTTATGCATACAAGCTGGGGTACAGGCCAGTGGCATGGGGTGGCGAGAGGGTTCACCAGAGACAAAGTGGGGAGCAGAACAGGTAGATGGATGGAAATACACTGCTGAGGGGAGCAGCGGGCGAGGCAGGAGAGGTCTGCCATGCCATGTGGGAATCTCCCTGGCCGGGGGTCGAACTCGCATCACCGCTGCTGACAGCTCCACAGCATAGCGCTTAACCGCTGAGCCACCAGGGAGGACCCGAAGCCATATTTTAATTGCAGTGGGAAGTTTGTTATTTAAATGTAACTATTGATAGTTGGAAGTGTTTATACAACTAAAAAATCATTTAGATATGCAAATAATTTCTCTCAAGTTTCTGTGCACTAAATTTATAATTCTAACTGGTTTCATACTTTCAAAGCACTTGAGAAACCACCTCTCCCATTGTTCCTCATCCCTGCTTCCCTCCCAACCTTCCTTGATTCCCATCTACTTTGACCACTGTCCTGGGAAGCAGGACACTTAAACTTAGGTCAGTGGGCAGTCATGACAGCTAGTTTCCATGTTGGGCCCATCCAGAGGAGGAGCAGCTTGAGATCTGGGTGTTTGTTCCCTGGCACTTTGTTTTCTGGGTTCCCAACAATTGGGTGCATGGGTTCCCAAAGCCCCAGCTTCTGTGAGGGGCTGTGTCTGTTGTTCTCTCTGGCTTCTGGCATCACTTGTTCACCTCTGGGAATAGCCCCCTGATATTGCTGGCCCCAGGATTCTGTATCATCCTGCACTGGTTTCTAAATCCTATCTGTACCTTTGTAAGTACTCTTTATCAAACTCCCCTGAAATTGTCCATTTGAGTGTTTGATGTGTATCCTGGCTGACACCATAATGAAAACTTTGTTTTGTACAATATTTTGAAAAACTCCATGTGGTCCTCTTCCTCCTCTGAAGGCCCCGGGAAAAAGATGGAAGTGCACGTGTTCCATTGAATTGCTACTGTCTGAGCTTAAAAAAGCAGAGCTGGTCTTTGGAGGAGAGCCTTTCTACAGTGTAAGAGTCAGCTGTGTTTTTAAAGTCACAGCTGACGGGGAACACAGACCAAAGTGAAGTGGGCTTCATCCCTAAGAGAGTTAGCTTTGGCTAGCTCAGAGTAAGTCAAAGCAGCAGAGTAAGGATGGAGAGAGAGGACAGCATGGTGGAGGGGTGGGGGGGGGCTTGCTGCTCACAAGGGATCGACAGAGAAGATGCCCTGCCTGCCTCCACACTTACAGTGGTGAATTTGAAATGAACTTCAAATGAAAGCCAGGGTTAGGGTGGAGGAAAGAAATCAGGATGGAGTAAATCAGACCTCTGTTTTCTTTTCTTTTCTTTTTTTTTTTTTAGATTTATTTTTTATTTATACATACAAGCTGGGGTACAGGCCAGAGGTGTGGAGCGGCGAGAGGGTTCACCAGAGACAGAGCGGGTAGCAGAACAGGCAGATCAGAAATACACTGCTGAGGGGAGCAGCGGGCGAGGCAGGAGAGGTCTGCCGCACCATGTGGGATTCTCCCCGGCTGGGTGTCAAACTCGCGTTGCCGCTGCCGACAGCTCCACAGTGCAGCGCTTAACCGCTGCGCCACCAGGGAGGCCCCAGACCTCTGTTTTCAAAGGCATCCTGGGAGATGGCTCTGGGGCAGGTGGGTGGGGTAGGGGTAGGGGCATATGTTTGAAACAATAGTGAAAGTTACTACAAAAATCGCCTAGGCTAAGGGAGAAGTCAGGGAAATAAAGATGGGTAGAACTAGGTGGCTGCTGAACGTGGTGTGGTGATTCTACAGTGTGGAAGAATATTCTGCACAGGGAGACATTCCTGATGATAAATGAATAAAAGCAGCTTACACAGAATGTAAGAGTGAGCCCATTTGTGTAGAATATACTCTTGATTTTCTTAGACTATATAAACGTAAGAGATGTTGTGGAATCACGTTTGGCCACATTCAAGATACAGCAGAGAGAGGAAGAAGAAGAGAGAAACAGAGACAATCAGTGATTGAGAACTGAGTCCGGGTCCTCACTGTTGCCAGGCGTCCGGTGCCCTTACACAGGCTTCCTCTTCTTCCTGAGTGGATCTGCTGAGGGGCCTGTTTCTGCCATGCTGAGAACACTGACACTGGCGGCGTTATCATACCTGTGTTCCAGACGTGGAAACAAAGGCTAAGAGGGCCTAGCAGCTTGGAACTGAACAGTGGAGCTGAGATTCTAGCTAAAGTCATCTGAGTTAAATACCAACACATGCTACTTTGCTGGAGCTGATGCCAGCCAGGCCCCCAACTCTGTGTTGGGGCAATAACAGGAGGCCCGCAGCAGCCCAATTGCAATTACTAAGTGTTTTTTTTTTAAGTGAAGGGGCTGTTCATACCTGGGAGGGCAGAAGGGACCAACAAAGGGCCTTGAAGCCCCCACTAGCAGCCTGAGGACCAGGGAGAGAAAGCTTCCGGTCACTGGAGAGGAGCAGTGTATTGGGGGCCACCCACGGGAGCTTCCCAACCAGAATTACTGTGAGTGAAGGAGGGAGGAGTGAAAGGGCGGAATAAATACTCTTTGCTCTTTCCCACTGCACCCCAACGTCTTGCCAGTGTCTCTAGTGGGCTGGACCCAGAGTCCTGGCCACCCAAACCCAAGGGCTCAGCCTGGCAGGGAGCAGGGCAGAGCAGGAATGTTCTGGGCTGGAGTGCAACGAAGTCGCCTCTGCTTGCAGAAATATGGGGAGGGGAGTTGGTGGAGAGTGCAGGCATGGGCAGAGAGGTTCTCTAGAGAAGCCAGCAAGACTGCCTGGACCCCAGGGCTGACCCAAGGGGGCCATGCTCCAGGTCCTTCCCCCGGGGCGAGGGGGTCCGCTCCATGGCTCATCAGCCCTCCCTTCCCCCTTTCCCACTTCTTCCACTCCTAAGATTGTACTTGTACTTTCTGTCTCCTCCTTTCTCCACATAATGAGAACAATGGGGGTAAGGGGAGACAAGAAGGTTCTAGAATGTTTCTTCTCCCCAGTCACTGCCACCTGATACATAGCAGGTGCTGATAAATGCTTGTTCCCTGTGTCCAGAGCTGGGGAAGAGACTGAAAGTCTGGAACAGTGTTCTCTACCAAAGTGCACTCAAGCAAGGACCAGGTACAGGCAGTTTGCCAGCTGGTCCGTGGCAGCACAGGGAGTGGGTGGGGAGAGGGAGACAGGGGCAGGCAGATGGTAAGTGATTAGTGGGCACCTGGGACTCCATTCTACTGGGGTCTTCTGAGGGATTGGTAGGATGCATCTCAGAATTGTCCCACCAGGAAGGGGAAGCTGAGGAATTTATCCACCACCTCCTGAGCCCTGGGGGTGGGCGATGGCTCCTGGAGCATCAGATCCCAAGCCCCTCTGGCATTCTGAGTGCAGAGTGAGCTGTGGAGAAAGCCTGCAGAAACTGGGGAGCACCATGCCAGTACTTGAGGGGGTGGCCGGGGTCCTTCTGGAGTGCTTGCTGTCTGCCATGCAAAGGTGGGTTCCCAGGAGAGTCAGGGGGCGGGCGGGCTATTGGCACGTGCCGCCAGGTTCAGAAAGCAGAAGTGGTGTCTCCAGCTGAGGCCACCTGTTGAGCACCTGCTGTGTGCACAGAGGCACAAAGGACAAGGCCCCCCCAGAACCCACCACTCCCTAGGTTCTGGAGGTGCCAAGTGCTGTGGGACCACATGGAAGAGACAGGGCCTGGCTCACAGCAGCGCTCAGTAAAGGTTTGTTGAAGGACCAGACCCTGCAGCGGACGGAATCCAGACACTGTGGAGGAGCTGGGGTCTGGGTGGTTTAGAAGGACTTTATCAGCTGAATAACAAACATGCAGTCAGAGGGGGCCCCAGAAGGCTGTTTCTGGGGCAGCTGGAGCAGAAGTCTCTCAGGAGATGGCAGGCAAATGGGACTGAAGGCCCAGGGCCCAGGGTGGGCGACCATCAGCGAGGGTCTGCTGAGGAGGCTTTGGTCACCTGGTGGACATGTTGGCTTTCTCTGCAGACAGCGGGGACCCTGCAGGTCTTTGTGCCCACCCCTGGTGTCTGACTCAGGGTGAGTTGGGTGGTATGGGAAGGCTGGTGGCAGCAACTCAGATTAGGGGAGAGTTTGATGGAACCTGACTGGTGCCCCCAACCTAGAGAGGGTGAGGAGTGTTGGAGAGCCTGGAGACTGCCCATGTTCTGTTTGTGAGCCAAGAACCAGCCACCACAGCTTGCTGAAGCCTCGAGAGTCCTGCCTGGGTCGCCTGAGGTGCTTCAGCTGAGCGTGTCTTTCCTGGGCTGTCCGGCTGGGCACAGACAGAGCTGGCAGCCTCGTGGGAGACTCCAATGACTGGATCCCAGTGCCTGGTGGAGGAAGGGAGGCGGTGGGGCCTCCAGGCAGGGCACACAGACCAGTCTTTGTGCTGTGTGGTGCAGGGGAGGTGTGGGCTGTCTGCTCACTCAGCGCTGCCTGCCCAACACAGGCTCTCTTTGTGGGGCCTGGAACTGGGGTGCAGGGGGTGGGAGGCACGGGAACAGGTTTTCTGTGGAGCAGCTCTGTTGTCATATGTTGGGGTGTGGGCCCCACAGAGACTGGGTGGAAAGATGGCAGACTGGGTTCAGGGGGCCAGCTGGCTTACAGGGTGAGGGAGTCCCAGGTGAAGATGCCCTCAGGCCAGCCACTGAACGCCACACAGTGGGCAACTGCCATGCCCAACTGACCCACTAGCCTCATCGCAACAGAAGGCCCTCCTGACTTGCTGCTTGCTAATTAAACTTGCTCAGCACCCAGGCCCATGGGGTCTGCTGGTGGGCCTTCCACATCTCAGAAGGCCACAGTTTCAAATATATAACTGTGAATGTGTATCACGTTTTCTCTAGTGAGATTCCTGGTGAGTTGATATGCTTGGGCGAGTCGCTTATTCACTGAGGCCCTAGCTTCCTGAGGCCCATATTGGCTCCACACTTACCTGGCTTCCTTTCTGGCTATTGTCTCTGGTAGCAGATGCTCTGTAACTTGCTCAGATGGTGTCACCAAGTGGGACTGTCTTCACAGGTGTACAGCTGTGCTGTCACAGGGTCCTGAGCACAGAGGCCTCCTGTTTGGCTGAATGCTCTGCTGTCACCATCTTGAAATTCTTAGTGATTATTGAACAAGGTGTTCTAAATTTTCATTTTATACTGGATCCCACAAATTCTTAGCTGTTGCTGTCTCAGGACTCAGAGAGGGGATAGGAGAGCTCTGAGTCACAACCCAGAAGGGTCCTCAGCTCACCTGGCATCTCTGCAGTCCCTCTCCTAGACAGGAGATGAGAGTAGAACTTGAGGAGGGCTTGGTAGACATTTGGGGTTAAGTGATAGTGTCTTAAGTACAAAACATCAATTTACTCTAAAATCCTCCTACAAAATTATTTTAAAAAATAATGGCTTCATTGGGCCTGCCTGGTGGTGCAACAGGTTAAGTGCAGCACTATGAAGTTATCCAGAGCCACTGCAGCACGAGTTCAATACCTGACCAGGGAGATTCCCACATGGCACAGCAGACCTCTCCTGCCTCGCCCACTGCTTCCCTCAGCCATGTATTTCAGTCGATCTGCCTCTGCTGTCTCTGCTCCCCACTCTGACTCTGCTGAATCCTCTCACCACCCCACACCGCTGGTCTACACCCTAGCTTGTATGCATAAATAAATAAATCTCTAAAAAAAATGACTTCATTAAAATGATATATGCTTATTGTGAAAATTTTAAACAATACCAAGAAAAAGGTAAAGAAAAATAGCTTAAATTTCATCTCAGAGAAGTAATCGTTATTAGCATTTGGGTGAATTTTTAAAAAAATTTTTTATTGTTATTTATATCTTTTACATTTTGTATTCCCCTTGGGTAACCCACCACCAATTCACCCGTGACCAATCACCATGGTCCCTTGTGCCCTTTTCTACCCCATTTTGAGCCCTTATCCTCTCCCTTCTCTGGGTGTCTCATATTTGGTTCCCCTATATTCCTGTTATAAGTGAAACCATTCGATGTTTTTTCTCTATCTGGGTTATTTTGCTGAGCATGATTTCTTCTAGTTCCATCCATGTTGTTGTGAATTGCGTGTGTTTCACCATCATTTTTGAATGTTAAATAGTATTCCATTGTGTATATGTACCACATCTTCTTGATCCAATCACCTATTTTTGGGCATCTGGGTTGTTTCCATACCTTAGCTATTGTAAACAGTGCTGCAATAAACATATGGGTGCATGTCTCCTTTTGGATTATTGTTTTTGTGTCCTTTGGGTAGATTCCCAGGAGTGGTATTGCTGGGTCATATGGAAGCTCCGCTTTTAGCAGTTTGAGGAATTGCCATACAGCTTTCCATAGTGGTTGGACTAGTTTGCAATCCCACCAGCAGTGTAGAAGAGTTCCTTTTTCGTCACGTCCTCACCAGCATTTGTTGTTGCCTGTATTTTTAATGTGAGTCATTCTCACTGGTGTGAGGTGGTATCTCATCGTGGTTTTGACCTTCATTTCCCTGATTATGAATGATGTTGAACATTTTTTCATGTGCTTTTTGGCCATTTGCTTCTCTTCTTTGGAGAAGTATCTTTTTAGCTCTTCTGCCCATTTTTTGACTGGATTGTTGACTTTGTTTTTGTTGAGTTGTGTGAGATCCTTGTAGATTTTTGTTATCAGCCCTTTATCAGTTGTATTTTGTGCAAAGATCTTCTCCCAATTAGTAGGGTGTCTGTTAGTTTTGGTTAATGTCTCTTTTGCTGTACAGAAGCTTTTTATTTTTATGTAATCCCAGTTGTTTATTTTGTCCTCCACTTCCTTCACTCTGGGGGGATGTGCCTTTAAGGATTTTGCTGAGATGTATGTCATGTAGAGTTTTGCCTGTATTTTCTTCTATAAATTTTATGGTTTCTGGTCTTACATCCAGGTCTTTTATCCATTTTGAGTTGGCTTTTGTGCATGGTGTGAGGTAGTAGTCTAGCTTCGTTTTTTTGCATGCAGCAGTCCAGTTTTCCCAGCACCATTTATTGAATAGGCTGTCCTATTCATATTTATTTTTATTCACACCCATTTATATATATCTATATATCTATATCTATATGTCCATACACATTAACCACATGTAATTTTATATGAATGGGATCATAATTTAGATCTATGTATTATACTTAATATACATATGTATATATTTATATAAAAATATTAAATTTCGTTCAAAGCCCAGGATGTATTTTGCTTAGTTTTAATAGCTGCATAGAATTCAACTGCATTTATAAATCATCATAGATTAGTTCTGTTTAGAACTTTTTTTAAAAAAGATTTATTTATTTATTTATGCATACAAGAACTGGGATATAGGCAGAGGTGTATGTATGGGGTAAGAGGATTCACCAGAGACAGAGTGGGGAGCAGAACAGGCAGATCGACTGAAATACACTGTTGAAGGGAATAATGGGAGAGACAGGAGAGATCTGCTGCGCCACGTGGGTCAGCTCCCTGGTTGGGGATTGAACTCGAGCTGCCATGGCTGGCGATAGCTAGATAGTGCTGAGATTTTAACCCCTGAGCCACCAGGGAGGCCCCTGTTCTAGAACTTCTTATGAATGGATTCATACCACAGTTCTTAGACTCTTTTGAGTCTGACTTCCTACACTCCCTACACTGTTTTTGACATCCATCCGCATTGTTGTATACATTAGTTCCAGTGTGTGTGTGAGTGTGTGTGTGTTCATTGCTCACACTTCTCTTTATTACTCAGTCTTTAAAAGGCCTTTGTTTACCATTTCCATTTGACTTGATTTGTCTAAGGCACCACTACCTTGGAGAAGGAGATCAAGATTTGTCTCCAGACCTCTAGTCAGGAAAGTGCCCCAAAGTTTGTAATGGAAACCACGGGCCCCACCACTCTGGCTGCCTCTGCTCCCCTGCCTGAGCACCCCCATCCTGCAGGATTTATCGATGGATGTGGGTATGCTTGCAGCTTCTGTATCCTCTCCTCTCACCCTCTCTTGGGGCCACAGCTGATGGCTTTGGTTTCCACTTCCTACCTTATCTGACTTCTCTGCAGTCTCCTGCCTTACTGAGATCCTATCCTCTGTAGCCCTCATGCCAGCTCCCTCTGGATTTTCTTCCTGCCTTCTTGGTTGCTCTGACTCAGTTTCCTTGGCTGCCCTCTTCTAGTGACCTGAACATATAGAGGGTCTTCAAGGCTTAGTTCTGACCCTTGTCTCTGTTGTCTTAACTCTCACTCCCCAAGTGGTCACATGTAGACCCATGGCTTCAAATACCAGCCACACATGGGTAGCTTCCCAGGCAGGTCTGTCCTTAAGCCTCAGATTTGCACCACCTCCATCTAGGGCACCCCGGACTTACCATCACCAGAAACAGAACCCGAGGTTCTCCTGGCTGATGTGATCCTGCTCCATCTCCCTGTCACAATAAGTGGCCCAATTAATCACACAGCCACACCAGTCTGGGGGTCATCCATGATTTGTCACGCCTCCTCAGCTCCTACATCCAATCATCTTCAATCTTCACGGCGTCTGTCTTGCAATGAAATCTTATATCCGTCTACATCTCTTCAGCCCCACTGCCATGACCCCAGTCTGTGGGACACCTCCATACAGTCACATGCCACGTAATGTGATGCCATTTCAGTCAACAACAGACCATATCCGTGACAGCGGTCCCTGGATCTAGCCTAGCGGTCCCTGGGGTGCTGCAGGCCATACCATCTAGTTTTGTGTAAGTCACACAGTGACAAAATGACTTTATCACAAATTCTCAGAGCATATTCCTATCTTAAGCGAACTTAAGTACCTGCCTGTACTACACATGATCTGTTTATGGCTTATCTGCAATTCAAATGTGACTAGGAATCCTGGATTTTCATTTGGTGTGTCTGGCTGCCTCTCCTTTGAGGTTTTGCAGCTGGTCAGTGCTTCCCACTCCATCTGACCTCATCCCTGCCAGCAACGTCCTCTCTCTGCTACGTGGCCCTGGTAGACTCAGGGTAAACCAGGAGAGGCCTTTGCCTCCCCAGCCTGCTCTCCGTCTTCCCCTCCTGCTGTGATGGAGGGGAGGCCAGATGTGCCACGAGCCCCTGGGAGGTGTGCCGAGCTCACCAGAGGGGGGCTTCTCCTTGCTTTCATTGCAGGCTGCTTGCACACAGATGTTTCCCTTTGCTTGGGGTCAGTCATGCTTGCTCCAGGCTTCTAATATTTGTGAGGGCCCCAGCAGAAGACCTGGCTCACTCAGTGCCCAAAAGCTAGTGCCCCTCTGCCCTCCCGGTGCCTGCTCCCTCTGTTGACACTGTGAGGAGCCACAGGTGAGAAATGGTACTTTGTGGGGGAACAACCCCTCCTCTCCCTGAGCAGCCTTCTTTTTTAAAGTTGCGTTTTAAACCCTGTGTAGAGGCAATGAGTCCTGTTTCAGGGCAGTTCTGGGAATTACAAGGACAAAATCTGGCCTTGCTGCTGGCGGATCAATGTGGGCGTGGATACTTGTGTGCATTCGCTCTGCGCCCACGCAGGACAAAGTCCAGACCCCATGCCAGGTCTTTGGCCAGCCAACCGCCGCTTATCTCTCCAGCTTCGCCACCCCCTCCTTCCTTATCTTCTTGTCTTTCTGGTAAATAAATAAACTTCTGCTGAGAGTGGAAGCATAAACATTTGGCCATTTGAGATCTGGGAGACAATCTCTGTACTAAAGTTCTGCTCTTGGGGACGATGTCTCTTCCTCCGTGCCTCTACTTTTTCATCAGTTAAATGGGGCTAAGTTCTGCTTCTCCCTTGCAGAACAAATGGGACCTGCCACACATCCTGGAGCTGAGAAAGAGGAGCCCTTTGTCCGTAAGGGTTGTCTTTCTGTGAGACCCAGTTCCCTGTCGCTCCAAGACGTTTCTCTACTTCTAAGGACTGGTGCTGCTTCGTCTTTTTTTCTGCAGCTCTTTTTTACTCTTCCCTCTGTGCCTTCAGCAATATGTTGCTTGGTGATCATTTATTTTCACATTTCTTGCTGCCACTGAATTCTCAGGACTCCTTGATTTGCAGGTGGCTATGATTCCCTGTGCTGTGCCTGGCACACAGATGGTGCCCAATAAATGCTCAGTGCAAGCAATGACTGCCTTTCAGGCATCTAGAATAGAGATACAGCCTCTAACTGCCTCATGCCTATTCTAAAACAAAACTATAATTTCTTCTTAGGGAAGGGGCTACTAATTCTTTGAATTAGTCCTTTTTATGCTATGGGTGACCAGCACTAATTTTAATCCAGGCCTTTCATTTGTGTTATTTTATTTAATCCTCCCAATAACTCTATGAGGTGGGTACCACTATTATCACCCACATTTTACAAAGGAGAAACTGGGGCACAGAGAGATTAAGTAATTTGCCCAAAGTCACACAGCCAGGGAGCTGTGCAGAAGGGATGTGAACGCAGGGCTCTCTGATGCTGGAGGATGTGACCTTGACGCTCTGGGCTACACTATGTAAGGGGTGTGAGGGTTGTTAAAGGGGTAGGAGAAAACTTGGAGGGACTGGGTGCTGAATGGAGTAAGAGGGGTGTGTGTGTGAATGTGTGTGTGCGCATATGTGTGCAGGGAGAGGCTGCTGTGGCGGGACAAGCAGCAGGAGAGGCAGGACCTGGGGAAGTCGAGAAGGATGGTTAAGAAGCCCCACAAGTGGTCAGCTGTGTGGACGGTCAGGGAGGGCCCTTGCAGAGCCGGGGCTGAGGAGGCGGGGCTCCGTGAGCATGGTGGTGCCAAGCCTTCCTCCCAGTCCGGGCATGGAGCCAGCCTTCACTTTTGAAGCTAATGAGAAACAGATTGAGGAGTGAGATGGGTGAGAGACCGGAAGGCTGGCTTTGCTACGTGTCATCGTTCAGCAAGCTCCTCCACTAGCCAGTTTACTGCCAGCCAGCTGAGAGCAGGGGAGGGAATCACAGCTGGGCCGCGGGTCTCCCTCTGGTTTTACACCGGCTCAGATTTTGTTTTATTAAAGATAGATTTAAACATCGCCAGCTTCAGTGAATGGTATGATGGACATCTGCATCACCCACAGGAGGGTGTCCCTCCCGCAGTGGGTTTCCCCTTCCTTTAACTATGTGAGGACTGTTCAGCCCACAGGCATGGGGTGTTCAAGGGTGGCTGGCCCCCATGCTATGACACCTCTCCAGGAGTGGAGGCCTCTGGGGGCCTGTTGTGCTCAGCCTTCTGCCAGGGCACCTGGAGCTGATGTGGTAACTTCCCAAGTGTTAAGATCAGGGGTATTTTGGTGACAGCTGTATCCCTAGCACCTTGCACGGTGTCCCTTAGTAGATATACTATAAATATCTATGCTACATAACATAATATTTCTTTCTACATCAAACAGTTTCTGAAAACAACCATGGGTTTGACCCTCAGCCCCACTAGTAGTTACTAGTTCAGGAAAGGACCTAATATCTTCAAACTTCAGTTTTTCCATCTCTGAAATGGGGATTGATAAGAACATGCACTTTATGAAAGGGGAATTTAAAGATTATCTGATATTTATTGGGCATCTACTTTGTATCAGGCATTGTTTTAAATGTTTGCCTTATAGAACGTTATGTTTTCACTTATGGAATCTCCACAACAGCCTCCTGAGGCTGGGATGTGGTTGTCTTCATTCAATGAGAGGAAAGCACAGCCTAGAGATGCTAAGTAACTTCTAAGATCACACAGCTGGTGAGAGGCAGAGGCAGGTTTCAAATTCAGGCAGCCGACTCAGAGCCACTGAACCATTCATCATTTGCTATCTCAAAAGGCTTGGATCTCAGCATGGTATTGGGCACATAGTATATGCTCAATAAAAAGAAATCTTTGATGTTTAACTAACATGTTAAACAAACAAGAAACAAAACAAGAACAAACAAAACAAGAAATCTTTGATGTTTAACAAACATGTGAGGGATGCAGTGGAATGTCCTGGGTTTTCCCCAAAGAAGTAAAATAATGAAATGGTTTATCATTCACCATTCATTTGTTCGGTCATCTCTAAACATTCTCCTGCAAACTTTGCCCAAAACATAGAGTTAGCACTGGTGTAAAAATGGTTCCTGGTCCACCATACTCCTTGAAGTCCATTTGGGCACAAGGAACAGAGAACCATTCTATTGAACAGGTAGAAAATGTTTCCTGTTGGAGCCTGGACTGCAGCTGCATGGACCAGGGGTTGCCGGGTAACCTGGAGCTGCAGTCACCTCCCTGCAGACTGTCCTCAAAGCTCTGTGCTCTGCTTCCTCAAAAACTCATCATGCAACAGACTCTGGGTTGCTGTGGTAACAACCAGGACCCCAACTTTGCATGTTCTTACCACTGTCGGTCGGCATCACTGATGGTGTTTGCATCTTTTGAGTTCAAACTCTGTCCCTTCCCTGACTCCTCAAGGGGTAGGGTCATCTGGTCCAAACCTGGTTGTCTGCTCCTTCATCCTCAGCAAGGAGTGGGGGGCACTTGAGCCATGATGAAGGCCCACATTATTTACCATGAGCAGACTAAGGAACAGGCCCCCTCCAAACTTCACTTTCAGATGAATTATTTCTACACTATTTTCATTTTATCCTCTTATCTCTCTCTCCCCAAGACTGTTAGTAAGCTCCAAGAGTCACAAAAATGAACCACAAGGATGTCTCAGTTTTGTCACCTGCCAGTCTCCCACACGAACCAGCTTTTGGGGGCAGATGGGTTCATCCTGCCATTGGAACATGTCAAGCTCCTTACTATTCCCAGAACCCCTCCTCTCTGGCCCTTAGTCCTGAAAATTCAGTTCAATTTTTGTCTCCCTCAAGAATTTTCCACTTGACTCCAGCCTAAAGTGATCAGGGGCTCAGGGTATATAGCCTTATATCGCTTCCATCTATTTGACCATCTCCTAGATTATTGTCAGGAAAAGTTTGTGAAATACTTGCAAATGCACAAGAAAAATAAAACAATGACTGAGTGTCTTGTCTAGGACAGTTTTCAATTTTATCGCTGTCTTTCATGGTCTTCGAGCTATTTTACAACTCTGTAAGTCATAGAAAACGGATAATGCAAACAAATATGCATACAAAAAATAATGCATACAAAACATTTGTATTCATAAAAATGCAAATTAATTGTGTCCAGTGGGATTTAATTGATTTACTCCCCTGTGGATAGATTCTATATCTATTTGTAAAATCACATCAACATCCTGATGACTTTTGTGTGTGCGGTTCTTGGGATTCTCCTTAGAACTGGTTAGATGACTTCAACTGGCTCTCTTCTTAATGAGTGAGTTCAATAAAATGTACATTTATGAAAGTCATAATTTTACCCTTTCCCCCCCAAAATTATTCTTTTTTAACTCTTGAATTAAGAAAGAGGGGTTTGACTAGTGTTTAGAGGAGCAAACAACAAAAGTGAACTGTAGTTAATTTTATGCAAAAAAAAAAGTGGAAGATTATCTGACTCAGAATCTGCAGAGAGCTTGAAGCTGTGGGCTTGAAAAATGGACTTGAACCATGGGTGGTTTGGTGGCAGGACTAACAGGGAAAGGGTGGACTGGCTGACTTGGCGGCCATCTCTGGACACTGGCCACCATCTCAGCTGCAATGAAGCAAATGCTACATGAGTCCTGAGTGCTTTCAACTCTTGCTCAGCGCTTGAAGCCCTGGGGTGGGTTATCCAATTGTCTGGCAAACGCCTAGGCCCTTATCCTGGTCCTTACCTTTGGATTAGGAGGCAAAGAAGCCCCTCCCCCCGCCCCCCAGCAAGGTCCATGCAATGGGAGCAGTGCCCCTGTACCTCAAAAGGTGATGATTGTCTCTATCAGGCCTTTCCTGAAACTGAATTTTGACTTCTGCAAGTGCTGTCACCACCAGGTACACATGCTCCTCTTTACGTAGTGAGGGGGTCACTCAGCAGCCCCTCTACCAGAGCTCGTGCATACATAAAGGAGGTGGAGGGAAAGCACGGAATTAGAGAATACGGGAGCTTGACGGGGCACTGAGGCCGCTTTGCACAAATCTCTCATTTTCCTCTCAGGACACTGAGCTCATTTATTGGACGTTCTGCGTGATACATAGAATGGTTCCAGTCTCAAGAACTATGCCAGATGTTTGTGAGAGCCAGATGTTCGTGAGAGGGGCGTACCTGCTTACCGCCAAATCTGGTTATTGTCTCCAGTGGGAGGGAAGGGTCGCAGGCTAATAATAAGCAGCATTCTAGCTGAGCTGGGCTCCGGCACACTTCCCAGCTTCCTTGGCAGCAGACTTCTCTTCTGAGACATGTTTCGCTGATGTGGCTGGCTTTGGGAAGCCATGAGGCACAGTTTTCTGAGGATCCATTTGCAAAATTGAACAGTGCTCTTGAGAACTCTCTGCACATCACAGCTGTGAGAAAAGGTGAGCGCAAGGCCAAGGGCAGGCGTCCAGAGAGACCCGACAGGTACCAGGTTGGCACCCGGCTTTGGGACTTCAGCAGCCTGTCATTCCAACCTCCAACGTGACCCTTGGGACAATGGACCAGAGTCTGCTCTTTGCTGGGGCTTTCTTCCCCCCACTCCCCTTTTTTCCTCTTCTCTCATCTCACACCCTGATTTCCAGAAGACAGGAAGACTCCACCTGGAACCTAGGAGTAGATGTGCCACACTGGGCTTCCTCTACCCCTTCCCCCCAGTCTGGGGATATGAAGGGGCTTCCACATGTGACGGTCAGCACCAGGCCAGGGAGGGTTCATTCTGGGTCAGGGAGAGGAGGGGTTCTGACAGACAGGAATATTGCCAGCCCCCCAACCCCCCACTCTGAAGGGGAGAACTTTGAGGCTTAGCAGAGGTGCTCCTGTAGTGTGTGGGCAGGATACCAGGTGTCTGCTTCTTCTCTTTCCTCCTCCCAACAGTGAGGACCCAACCTGTACCCCTGCAGTGCCGCGGCAGCCCTCACCATCCCTTCTCTCTTTGTTTCCAACAAGTCCTGGGTTCAAATCACTCTGCCTCCACTATGTGACCTTGGGCAATTTCTTTTTTTTTTTAAAGATTTATTTATTTATGCATACAAGCTGGGGTGCAGGCCAGAGGCATGAGACTGTGAGAGGGTTCACCAGAAACAGATTGGGGAGCAGGACAGGTGGATCTTCTGAAGTACAGTGCTGAGGGGAGCAGCGGGTGAGGCAGGAGAGGTCTGCTGCACCATGTGGGCATCTCCCCCGTGAAGCATCGAGCTCGCACCCCAGCTGCCGACAGCTCCACAGCGCTACGCTTAACCCGTTGCGCCACCAGGGAAGCCCCTTGGGCAATTTCTTCATTTCTGGAGACTCAGTCTCCTCTACTGTAAAGTGGAGATGACAAGAAGACCTGCCCCACACACGCTGTATGTGTGTGAATTGCACGGGGATTATACTACTGTCTTGTGTATTTTTCTTTCTCTCCCACTGGATTAGTCAGTGAATCTCTTTCTCTCTCACCCTTTAATTTCCCATAGTGTGTGACCCCCTAGTAGGTGTTGAAATAGCTGTTGGTTGAGACAGTGGTGAAGGGGATTCACACTGCTGAGCTCTGACCAGTGTCTGCTGTGTCCTACACACTCATCGTCCTTGGAGAGGCAGGGATCGGTACCCACCTTCTGGATGGTGAAAGTGAGGCCGAGAGCAGTAGAAGGTGGTGACCCCGGCTCAGTAGGGCTCCAAAGACTTCAGTCTTCCTGTGACACCACATCAAATCCCCTTTCTCCCTCATGATCTTCTCCAGTTCTGCTGTGGTAATCAGTAAACCCCCTAAGTGTGATGGACTGACCTCAGGAGAGGAGAGAAGGGGGAGTCGGGACTTTTCTTTCTGTCTCATTTTTAAATCACTTGCATGCATTTGTTTGTCCACTTCAGATTTGCAAACTACGTATGCAAAAAAAAATCTGTGTTTCCTTAGGAAAGTTTTCATTTGGGATGGTGGAGGTTAACTCTTGCTTCCCAAGCTCGGGGAGCAGAGGGAAGACCCTGCCACATACTTGGGTCTGCTGGGGCTTCTCTCTCCTAGGGTTTCCTGATTGGCAAGGGAGTTTACCAGCTCTGCCCGTGGGTGCAGCCCACACCTGTCAAGGGTGGCAGTGTAGTGACAAGGCGTGGGTGCACATCCTGGGGTCTTCCACTGCTCAGAGCCTCAGTTGTTCATCTGTCAAATGGATGTGTGCTTCTGAGGATTACATGAGTTCATGTAATGGAATTGCCCAGACTTCTGTATTTGGATACACTGTGATGTTGCCCACACTCCCCAGGAGCCTGGGACAAGAGGCTCTTTATTGTCAAGACCTCACACCATCTCTCATCATTGGGTGTTCTTAATCATTTTATTTTGAACAATCAAGTGCTGTTCGTGTGAGATTCTTTACCTGGCATAACCTCCATTGGTGGTCATTTTGACCATTCACTAAAGTCATCTGAGGATAAGAAGTTTTACTAAATTTGGAACCAATTCCCCAGGGTACGGCATCATAGCTTTGCGACAAGAGTGTGGACAAGTCTTTTAAGGACACTTAAGAAAGCCACACCATCCGTGGCTACATTATGGAGAGCACGTGCCACACCTCTGAGATGAATGAACAACCAGCTGCCCTAATGTTATGCAAATAGGTGCTCCAGGCTTGGGATAAAAATTCCATCGAAAGCATCCTCCAGATTCCAAAAATGCTGTATCGCCAAGAAGTGAGATCAGAGGGAAGATGTGCTCGGAAAACTCAGATGATTCAAAAGGTGGCTTTGATGATGACAAAGACCCAGAGCACAGAAAGGAGATGGAAGAGCTGGCTTGAAATTGAGTCATGGAATGAGGGTGAAGAAAGCAACTCTCTGAGTTAATATAGTTACATATAATATGAGGTTGTAGGCATGCATGGTAAGTAATAAATTGTTATAGATGTTTAACTATTTTCTCTACTTTTAAAATATATTTGCAACCAAGTCACACATTTTGGGGGCCTTTCAAGTGAGGAAGTGGGGATTTTTATAGTGTCTTTTATTTGGGTGCTATTGTTGTTCCCTCCCCTCTTTCCAGAAGGTTGGGTTTGGGCGTCCCATAGTTGCATGTATTGGGGATAATTGGGGTGAACCTCCTTCTCCCTCCAAGTAGCAGCCCTTACCCAGTGACAGCTCCCTTGTGCCTTGAATGAAAGATACTGAAGTATATATTTTGTACCGGCCAAGCACAGTTTTTGGGGGATTAAGTTCCAGGTACCCCATCGGTAACCCCCTAATAGCATTTCCATTACTGATTGCCTCTCATTCTGTCTCGTTTTCTCACTCCCTTCCTGGTGCTTCCAAGAGTCTCTCCAGATAAAGCAGATTGAGCAGAATTCTTGTCTCATGGTCTGCTTCTGGGGAAATCTAACCTATAGCAAGCACA
Source organism: Scalopus aquaticus (assembly GCA_004024925.1). Classification (NCBI taxonomy): domain Eukaryota; kingdom Metazoa; phylum Chordata; class Mammalia; order Eulipotyphla; family Talpidae; genus Scalopus; species Scalopus aquaticus. The sequence continues at coordinate 52,567 of PVIJ01005925.1, read as the reverse complement.
TGTGAAGAAGGGAGTGATGGTTACTGTCACTCATTATTATTTGATACAGATCAGGAAAATGTGTGACTTCCCCAGAGCTTGTGGGAGCTGGCCAGGGCATCTTTTAGGTCAGTCAGGAAGGGGGTCGTCTGACTATGTATTTATCTCAAAGCATCTCAAAGTGATTCATTCTCTCTCTCTCATTCACTCAATTATATGCTTGAGTAGCTAAGCCAAAAATCGGTCCATCCAGAGCAATTAAAAGCTTCCTTTGCCAGACCTTGGGGATTTCTCTCTGATCAATGAGAAAAACACCGCACTTGGAAGACAGCCGAAACCAAGAACAGGGCAATCCTGGTTTAGCTATTCAGATGAGCTAAACTACCATTAAAATGTGTTTTTAAAAGATCCTTTTATTTTCCAACATGGGATGGTGGTGGTGGGGGGAGGTGAAATGTGAGGCAAATGACCAGAAATTTCTCATTAGTTTTCCAGTCCTTTGGTCAACAAATTGTTATTCACTTGTGAAAACCTGTATTGGGCTCCACTTACCAACTTCTGAGCCATGGTAAGGTATTTATTATTACATTTGTGATTAATAAGGCAATAATACTAGCAGGAGTCGTGTGACTTGTAGTTACAGCATGTGGGTCCCTGGGCTAAGAAAGTCACATATATTACCTCAGGTGACTCCAAGGACACAATGAAGAGATTACTGTCATTGCCCTTTTATTGATGTAGCTACTCAGGCTCAGAGAGGTTAAATAAGTTGTCTGAGGTCACATAGCCAGGAAGAAGCAGAATGGGGTTGTAGCCTATGGAAGTCTGGTTTCAAAGTTTGGGTTCTTCATGGTGAGAAGAGCAACCTGACTTTTTGTACGAGAAGGAAAAAAAGGATCCGCTGGCTTGGCTGACTTCACTGCCTTAGGCCTGGCTCACCTGATCTGTGTTTCCCCAAGGAGCTGAAACAAGATGGCAGCAGCCAGGGCCATTGCTGCAGTGATTGCAGATGTTTCCTAGGTCTGCCGCGCCCAGCTGCTGAGATCATCCGTTCCTCAGGGACACTTCTGTATGTCCGCAAGCAAGTGGTTCCTACCAGAGCCTCCTGCTGGGTTAGGGATCAGTTGAGTGATTGCTTGTCTAGAAACAGAGGGTGGATGCCCGAAACACCTGCTGCTTACCATGCATCATCTTAGGTGATCCCCTTTCCAGGGAGGCTCTTTGAGGCTCCAGGGTGCCCAGAGAACCTGACGGTTGATATAGAACCAGGAAGGTCTCCACGTACATCTGAGGATGCTACATGGGATAGAATCATCCTAGCTTCACCCAGAATTTATACTGTGTGACTTTGGCCACATCACCACCACCCCTATTTCCTCCTCTGTGATAAGTGGTCAGTTCAGAGGAACCCTGGGGCGCCCTCATCCATGCTCAGGGATCTGTAACCAACACTTCCAGAGATCTGGACCCCACCCTTTGCCCCACACAGGATCTTCTCTCTTCACATCCTTGCATCTGTTTGCAGGGCTGTGTGTCTAGATGAAAATTGAGCTGGACTTGACGTTCATGAGGTCAGTGAATGGAAACTTCCATCTTTGGCTTTGCACAGAATAGTTCTAGTGAAATGATTTCCAACAAAGGGCTTTTTCTCTCTACCTTCCTAGGACATTTGGAAACATTTAGAAGTTTTATTTAACACATGGGTGGAGGGATGCTACTGGCATCAAGTGGGCAAGAGTCAGCTAGCAGCTCACAGTGCACCGGACAGCCCTTCGACAAAGGAAACCCTGGGCTGTATTGTCAGTGGCACCGAGGTTGAGAAATCCTGGACTAGAGGATCCTTGAGGGAGTCACTGACTGCAGGCACCAGTACTGTGGCAGTCCCTCTTTTCCTCTCCTCTTCAAATTTCATTCCTCCAACAATCAGGAGAAAACTAGCAAGGAATTATGGCTAAATCCAGTCACAGTTATTTTTTAAAACATTCTGTTTTTTTTAAAGATTTATTTATTTGTGCATACAAGAGCTGGGGTGTAGGCCAGAGGTGTGTGTTTGGGGTAAGAGGATTCATCAAAGACAGAGTGGGGAGCAGAACAGGCAGATCTACTGAAATACACTGATGAGGGGAACAGTGGGCAAGAGAGGAGAGGTCTGCTGCGCCATGTAGGTCAGCTCCCTGGCCAGGGGTTGAACTCACGCTGCAGTGGCTTCATAGTGCTGAGACTTAACCCCTTGCACCACCGGGGAGGCCCCAGTCATAGTTCTTCTTTGAAAAACATATAATACATGCATTCAGTAAGAAATTCTCAACAAGATGGTTCAAAATGAGATGGCACACAATGAGAAGCAGCCGTCTTATACATCCATTATCCTGGCCTTCCGGTTTACCACCTCACGGGCAGCCACTGTTGACCTATTTCTTGTGTAACCTTCTAGACCAGGGGTTCTCAGTCTCAGCACTAATGACATTTTGGACCAAATGTTTCCATTGCTGTGGAGTTTGTCCTGTGCATTGTAGGATATTTTACAGCATCCCTGACCTCTACCCACTAGATGCCCCAAAAGGCTCTGGACATTGACAAATGTCCCCTGGGAACCCTGGTTGGAAACCACTGATTTAGAGTTATTCTTTGCATATCTTTACATATATGTATTTGTGAAATATGTCTTTTTCTTGTGCTCCTTGGCATATCGTAGATTCTCAAGGAATATTTATTAAATGAATAAAAAACTGACAAGCAGTTTAAATAAAAAATCAATTCCTATCTTAAATGCCCCAGGGGTGCAGGCTACATATATCCTAACCTAAATATAGGATATGAAATAAATATTTTTAAAAGATTTATTTATTTATGCATACAAGCTGGAGTGTAGGCCAGAGGTGTGTGTGTGTGGGATTGAGAGGCTTCACCAGAGACAGAGTGGGGAGCAGAACAGGCGGATCTACTGAAGTACGCTACTGAGGGGAGCAGTGGTCGAGGCAGGAGAGGTCTACTGCGCCATGTGGGAAGCTCCCTGACTGGGGATCAGACTCGTGCTGCAGTGGCTGCTGATAGCTTCATAGGGCTGAGACTTAACCTTTGCGCCACCAGGGAGGCCCCAGGATATGAAATAATTTTTTTCCTGGTTTTGACTTATTAGTTTTGCTCTAAGGAGTACCATTGTATTATACTACCCAGACTTCATTTATCTCACTCTACAGACTGGGATGAAGCGGGGGGCATCCCATTCTCCAGAGCAGCTGGGCTGCCTGTAATAAGGAGGATGACAGCTCTCCCTGCCTGCGACGTCTCCTCCCCTTGACTGATGCTGATGTGCCTTATCTACCCCAAGGAGATCCTCCCACCTCGTCTGGCCTGCTCTGCCAACATCTGGCTATTGTGACATGTGACAAGCTGTGGCCTTGGTTCCAGAAAGAGCATCCTTTTGAAAAAGGTGGGGGCAGTAGTCCAGCTTGGGCAATCAGCCCAAAGTTCATTTTGTGTAATTCTGGGCAGTCTGCCTAGTTTCTTTCTGGAGTGCAGCTGGGATGGCCTCTGAATTTTCCATGGCTCCTGGAGTGGAGTGGGTGGGAATCTGGGAGCTGGGCAGGTGACCTGTGCCTGCCACCAGCAGGATGGGCTCAGGGTGGACACTGCCCAGGACCAGCTTGATTATCACCTACCCTGGGACTCTAGAATGGTGAATATGAGGGAATGGAGCTGGATTTTCTAGGGAAGGCACAGTTGGGGATGAAGGGGTGGGGAACAATGTAGATTACGGTTAAAAATCATGGTGACAGGTGTGGCCTGGCTGTGTTGGCTGGGAGCTCAGCTGGGCCTGGGAAGAAGATCTCTCTTTTGATGGTTTTAGGATAATCAGACTTATTAGATAGTGGCTCGGGGCTTTGAAAACACATGTCCCACATGGCCCTGTCCACCCATGAGATCCAATACAAGAATGAGGTCACCCAAGATGTTTTATTCCTGATTTAATGAGTTGATGTGGTTACAAATGCCCACCGAGTTCAAGGTAAAGGGGAATGTGTCAAAATCACATTGTAGAAGAGCTTGTGGGACAAGAGATAGTTATGGCCATTTTTGGAAAATGCTGCCTGCTATAGGGCTGTAATGGGTCACCAACCCAAAGAGCAAAGATGTCAGGCAGTCTGGTAGCTTAGGTACCCCTAGGGTTCCTACTGACTATTCCCTTTCAAGTCACTCTCAACAGCTCACATAAGCCCAAGGTCAGGGACAAGTTCAAGGGACACAGATGTATTCTCCACCCTAGTTGCTCCTCTCCTTAGGTCCTTTTGTGCCTGCTCTGTGTCCCACTGATGGGAGAGTTGGGCAGTGGAGGAAAGGGAATGTTCAGATGAGTTTGCTAATTCTGCATGTTTATGGCACCAGCTCTCGTCCATCCCAGAATCTCCTTTGCCTGGTCTTTGATTTGCCCTTTCCCCTTCTCCTTTTCTCACTATCAAAATTGTTCTTGGATTTACCCCATTTTCCCTGCCTGATAAAGTGGCTGACACCCTCCTTCCATATCTCATGGACTTGGAGGCCTCTGTTCTCACATGGTCACCAGAGACCCTGAATCAGCAAATCCTTTCAGTTCTCCTTGTTTGCATGAACTCTCGCTAGCACTGAGTGTGACCTGCCTTCCTTCTGAGAACTCTTTCCTTGGCACCTCCATGTCTTCCCCTATCTCTCAGATTGGCTTCTCTTTCCCAGAGGGCATCTCATTTAACTCCATGACTTCCCCTATGCCCAGTTAGCCTTGACTTCATAATCTAGTCCCTTATTTCCCACTTATCTCATAAGTCCTGACTCTCACATTTGCAACTTCCCACTAGATATCCTGAGTGAACTGAACCCAGCCAACTTGGACCCAGCAGACAAAAGTTCCACTCTGTGTCTGTTTCCCATTTTGACCTACTCCTCCCTTTGTCGCTGAGCACCACCCTGTGATCCAAGACAGAAGCCTTGGAGCATCACTGATGTATCCTTTCCCTGCCACCACATTTTAATCATATGAAGTTTTAGCAAGTCTATTGCTATAACATCTCTTTAGCTCTTTCATTCATTCTTTTAGTTAGCAAATATTTACTGAGCACATATTATACCCCAGGCACTGTTGTAGTGACTGGAAATACAGGAGTAAATCAAATGAGGATCTTTTTATTTATTTGTTTGTTTGTTTATGTGCAGAAGAATTGGGGTGTAGGCCAGAAGTATGGGGTTGGTGGTGGTGTGAGAGGATTCATCAGAGAGAGTGGAGAGCAGAATAGGCAGATTGACTGAAATACACTGCTGAGGGGAGCAGCGGGCGAGACAGGAGAGGTCTGCTGCACTATGTGTGTCAGCTCCCTGTCCGGGGATCGAACTCCGGTCATAGCCATTATATCACTGAAACTTAACACCTAGGCCACCAGGGAGGTCCCAAATGAGGTTCTTACAGTCTAGGAGGGAAGGGAAATTAACAAGCAGATAAATAGGCAAGAACATGACAAATGGTGGCTGGGAGTCCATGAGGCTGGGTGAGGGGTTGGGAGAGGAGGCAGGTTACTTATTTTCTGTTTGATAGACAGGAAGAGCTTTGCCAATCAGGTGACACTTCAGTAGCCATCAAAAGGAAGTGAGGACCAGCCAGCTAGACTTTGTGTCTCTTCTCCCTCTATGGCCACAGGCCCCCATCGTCTTCCTGAGCCATGACAGTCACCTTCCAAAGCGATGACTGCTCTACCTCTGCTTTCCTTTCTGCCTTTCCACGCCCTTTCAATGGTTTTTCTGTCTCCCACAGAATGAAGTTTGAACTCCTAGCTATGCCCTACAGGGTTCTTCACATGTGGGCTCTTCACTTCCCAGCTCGGACTTACTGTGGTGTGCACAATTCTAAGATGGCCGCATGACCTCCCCGTGTGTGGCTACCCCGTGTAATCCTTTCACCTGAAGTGTGGGTAGAACCCGTGACTTGCTGTTAGCAGCGAGAACATGGCAAAGGCGGTGTGGCAAACTCCTTTGGGTAGGTGCATCATCTTAGGTTATATGAGACCTGTCAGCAGATGAAAAAGTCTCCTGTTAGCCCTGAAACAGCTAATGGCTGTGCTGTGAGCTGCCCATGGAGAGGCTCACGGGCAGCTGCCCCTAGGAACTGCGACTAGCTCCTAGGAGCCCAGGCAGCTCTCAGCCGATGCTCAAGGCTCTCGAGGCTCTTGGATCTTAGACTGGCTAGGGAATGAAATCTGAATGAATTAGAAAGCAGATTTCTCCCTCCTGAAGCCTCAGATGGCATCATGACCCCAGCCCACACTTTTGGAGCTAGTGAGTCCCTGAGCAGAGACGCCATGGGGTCATGCCCATTTCCAGACCCACCGAAGCTTCAGATAATTAGTGTGTGCTGTTTAAGCCTCTGAATTTGTGGTAGTTTGTTTTACAATAGAAAACCAATACACTCACCCTTGGGATCCTGTACAAGTCCTCAGGCCGTTCCTGCTTCCAGGTTAAGCTTTCTTTTTTTGTGTCCTGCCATGAATACATATTCTATGTACACAGGGACCCTGCATTTTCTCTCTGGTAATATCTTTTCTATCCTTAAAACCCCGTTCAAATGGATCCTCTTCTGCAAGTTTGAGTTGCACCCCACTCCCCAATCCCAGAGCCCTCGATTCTCAGCTCTCTCAACACTCGCAGTATTGAATGTCTGCATGCCAGTCTCCTCTCTTACTCATCTTTCCATCTCAGGGTCTAGTTTAGTGCCTGTGCCTGACTTTTAGCACACCAAGGATTCCTCACTTAGGGGGCAGGTCTTGAATGTGGTTTACACTGTCCATAAATCCCCTATAATTGATAGAGGGATGCTATTTATGAGCCATTGATTGGGGTCCATAGCTTTCACTAGCTTCTCAAAGAGGCCTGAAGTCCTGAAAAGATTCAGATTGATCGAGGCAGGGTGTCAATGCACGTTTCTTGAATACAAGCCACTGGGTTATGGCCCATTAAGGGGATTTTCCCTTTAAGCCTTGCTGCTAATTGTGGCTTTGCTAGAGGAATTGGAAGCTTGCTGGGCGTTTGCAGGACTGCTGCTGTTTTGACATGTGTAAAAGCACAGTCATGTAGGCAACCCCAGGCTCCACCCAGGGATGAAGATGGTCCAGGCTGAGGGAGAGAAGGGAAGCAGGGCTAGGGCAGGGGAGTGGAAGAGGAAGGGTACACAGTAAGAAGAACCCACAGAAGACTGGTGGGGACTAGGGGGTAGGGGGACCCAAGAGCCCAGCTAATTCTGTGTTGAGGGAGGGACTGCATTTCTCCTTTTAATTGTGCCAGGTGCTAGAATAACTGTTTCCCACTCCCGCTCCCCTGGGCTCTGGAGGACTGCCTTTGGCGGTGCCAGGGTATTTTTAGCCCTCCAGTAAGTGGAACAAAGCTCTCTGAGAGGCAGTGCTGTGCTCTTGGCTCTTGACTCCAGGCAACGCTCAGCAGCTTTCTGAGAAAGTGCAGGACTGCCTTCCCAGCCGCAAGGGGATGTGGGTCCAGCTCCCTGATCTCCCTTCGAGGCTCTTCCGCACTGGGAGAGGGCATTTGCAGCAACTGGAGGCTGGACTGGGGATGTGTTTTGGGGGAGAGCAAACTTTTCCCTCAGAGAGACCTGGCGAAGTGCTGGTGCTTGCTGACCCTGGCATGCATCTGGTTTGCCCTGGGCAAACCTGGGGACTGTAGGCCACCCTGGGAGGAAGGGTGGGCCCCTAACCCCGAGCAGAAAAGCTTCATCGCTGAAGGCCACAGTGAGGGAGGATTGGGGGAGAACAGTTGGAAGCCACTTCCTGGTGACCTGGGTGATAAACTGTCAAGGTCAGCCTTGGGCATTGATCTACCAAATATTTGCTGGGATCACTGACCTAGCAGACTTCCAGCCCTCACCCCATCCTTGCTTGTACCTGGGCCCTATCACACATCCAGACAGCCCTAGCCTTGATCTCGGAGGGGTAGGCACTCTTTCTCAAAGAGGCATTTCCAGGCAGCTGTGACTGGTACAATCCCTTCCTGGAGCTGTGGATCCTAGTGGACAGATCAGAGGCTTCAGGCTACAAAATGGGGCCTGCCATTCCCATGGACCCTTTATTTGAAGAGGCTACTACCTCAGTGTAGCTGGTCTGAAGTGGTCAGCCACGTAGAACCAAACTCCACAAGGATCAGGCCACCAGGGCCTTCTCTTGTACCACAACCATCGCGCCCAGCCAAGCATGTAAAGCAGAGAGGCCTGGATCCTCAGAGCAGGCAGGGGGGGCGAGAGGCCAGGTTGGCAGGGTCTGAAGACAAGGAAAGAACCAGTCTGTCCATTTCTCTATTTCTCTCTCTCTCTCTCTCTCTCTCTCTCTCTCTCTCTCTCTCTCTCTCTCTCTC
>PVIJ01005925.1:0-44109 GCA_004024925.1 Scalopus aquaticus | reverse complement strand
ATGACTGTTCTTTTAGACCACTAAGTTTGGGGTGGTTTGTTACCCAGCAAAAGCTAATTCCATCTTTGCACTTGGAAGTGCCTTAGATTTAGACTTGACTTGAGTGAGGCAAACGTAACCTGCTCCCTGTAGCAAGAATTCCCGGTATCAGCTCTGCTGACCCCACAGCACGTGGGTGATGCTGGAATATTTCTCCTCCCCTAAATAGTCAATAGGAACCCAGAGATGTAGACTCACTGAGTCCTTGATGGAAGAGTTGAGCAAAAGCTTTGGAGTCTGTGGTCATAGGCCCAAGCTGAATTGCTCAGCCCCCCCGCTTGACTGCCAGTCCGGTGAAGCCAAAGGGCTGGGAGCTGCCCTTTTCCTATCGAGCAATGAAGACTTAATTATCTTTTCTGGAAAATGCTCCACGGGATCAGGAAAATTCACAGATTCCTCTTTTCTACTCTATAGAATAATTTTTTTTGAGGGGGGGAGAAAAGGTCTTAACATATTTGGGGTGGGGAGAAGAGATTTGTCTTAAAACAAACAATACATTCCTACCTTCAGTTCAAGAGCAAAATCTTGGTTGTCACCTGTGAAAGAGTGTGTGAAAAACCCAACCCAAGCCACTCTGCTCTCTAGGTTTGAACTATCGAAACTCTGTAGTAGCAAAGAGTCACTCCAGAGAACGAGAGAGGAAGCAGGCCATGAAACAGATTGCAGCTGCAGTTATGGTGTGTGGTTGTCCTCTAACCAGCTGTGTCACCTTGGTCAAGTCACTCAACCATCGGGGCCTATCTGAGGCAAGACTGACTGGGAAACTCCACAGTCCCTTCACATGCAGTCTTTTTATTGGTTTGAAGGGCTAACCCAGAGAGAGCTGGACAGACTTCTGACAGCTGACTGACCACTCCTCTGATGTGAACCCACTCTCCCTGCACTCAATGTTCCAACTGTGTTGACATGGACGCAGCGGTGGTTCCATACTCTGGTGCCTCCATCAGCTTGTATTTGACCTTGGGATGTTGTCAAAACATATAAATCCAACCTCATCTCCAACCCCACCACCTCAACTTTGAACCCGACTGGATAGGTGGGGAAATGTCAGTAGTATATATGGGGTTAACTGGCAGTCACCCCATCTCTGGGTGTCATCATTGAAAGCTGTGTTACCCTGGCCAGGTTATTGCCCTTCTCTGATCTCCTATTTCTTCCTTTAAAATATGATGTCATGTGAAAGTTTTATAATATTGAATCAACAAAAAACATGAAATGAAAACATATGTAGTGATGATACATCCTTTATCACATAGAACATATACAGAAGTTAATGTGTTTCTCATTTACTTAATGGAAAGTTATGTTGATCTATAGGTCTAATTGGCCTCAAACAATTCCACAACCTACTCAGACCTTCTGGAATGTTCTCATTTTTCAGTTTCTGGACTTTGACATTATTCAATTATTGTGGACAATTGGGTTTTATGGGGACACCCTTGGTGCTTATCTAGTAAGTTTTTGAAAGGATTAAATGAAATAATCCACCTAAGGCATGATGTTTAGTGCCTAGAACAATAGATGCTTTAGCAATAGCTATTGTTATTTCCCCACAGGCTGGCCACTCACTCTTGCCGGGGAGCAGTGACCACTTGAGAACCACTGAGCAGGGCCTTAGGGTCAAGCCTGGGGAATGCAGCCATGCTGGCTCCCTGTGGTGCTCACCTAAAGTCATTTTCCCACTCTCTTCTGATGGGGACAGAGTGACAGACTTCTCCGCCAATGCTCACCCCCTCCATTAGTGTATAGATCAGAAAGCACTCAAAGATGTTAGCAGATGGAATCTCCTGCCTTCAGGTAGGCATAGGAGCCTCCTTTATCCTCATCCTATAATTAAGGCAGTGGAGCCTTAATTCCTTTCCTGATTTGCCATCAGATCCATCCCCTGCCCTTCCCCACTCAGTCCTGTGTTGCGGGACCCTGACCCCTGTGGACTGCATTTCCCAGGTTCCTTTGCACTCACTTCCTGTAGGTTCAACAGTGGGAGGCACTGGTGGGGGACTGGTCTTGGGAGGAAGGGAAAAACTAGGGTGAAGTTCTCTCTAGCCTTCTCTGCTTCTAGTGGTGTCTTTAGCAATAGGCATGGTTTCCCAAAGTGCCAGCTTCTGGGGTTCATGGTTCTAATTCTTGATAACACTCTCAGTTTCTTTGTTCCTTCAGTTCTTAGGAAGTAGCAGTTTCTTGCTGCTCCTAGTCTCTGAGTTGTTCACCTCTCCACTCTAGGTCTTCAGCTCTTCTGTTACCTTTGTAACTCCTTTCTTGCTATTGAACAATTTGACCTGTGCTGTTTTCCCACTGGGATTCTGCAGCGACCACAGTAGACATCCTGCAGATAGCCCCTGGATCGCCTGGGAAGGCCACCCTAGAAAAAGGGAGAATGTGCGATCACTTACCTGGCAAGCTCTCTCAGCCTTGCCAACTTCCCACTCTGTGAGGAACATGACCTGGAAGAGCCAGAGTTAGGCTTTGTAGGGCCTGATGTCCAGGCAGTGCCTTTTCTCACCAGGGTCAAAGGGCAGCACTACTGCTGGGGATTCTGGGAGTTACCCCATTCCTGGTTGGGGGGGGGTCCACTCCTTACTCCTTGGACCACCAGGGGTTTATTTTCCTCTTCCTAGGGATGCCAACTTCAGATCATTTTCAAGTAGATTTTGTCTTCATCATCCTTCAGTATAACAAACAAAATCTTTCTCTAAATGTAAAACACAAATTCAGTCTCTGTTAGGGCATCCCTTTGGGAGGTTCCCTTGCCACAGTGGGGAATCTTAGCCTGCCGGGAGCAGTCCCCCTACCTTGGTGCTCACAAGCCACAGGACCATTACTTGCCCGGGGGCCGCTGTCCTCACACCTGCAGGTACAGTGCCTCCCACCGCTTCCTGTTCTAGACCACCCTGGAGGCCCTCAGTGCCAGCTGTCCTCTCCCATGCTGGGCCCTCTGCTATTCACTATGTCAGCTGGGAAACGTGGCAGATGTTTTTGGCAACCACTGGGCTGTGGTTAACCTGTGTGGGATGGGGGGTGGTGGTGAATGCACTGCTTTGGAGGGGGGTTCCCCTCCCTCTAAGCTCCCCCTGGGCCATCTGGGTTCTCTGGCCCAGAGGATGGACTAAATATATATTTATAGGTAGCAGTAACTCCACAGTCACTGGGAATAAATAATATTTCGTCCTCCAGCTGCTTGTAGGGTCAGGCGGCTCAGGGGTCAGCACCAGTTACAGCCGTGTGCAAGAGCGGTGTTGGAGCTGCAGTCTCCTTCCACTGCCGACGAGGAAGCTGAGTTCCTCAGAAGAGCAGATCTTGACCTGCACGTTCTGACTGACTCCAAGGGCCTTTCTGTGGGTCCAAGCAGGTCTGGCCTCCTAGGTTTCCTGTACATACCTGTGCACTGTACACGTGTGATCATGTGTGGCTTTGTGAGTGTGCATGTGAATGTGTGCATGAGAACATGTTCATATGTGTGCTTCATGTATGTGTGTGAGCAAATGTGTGTACGTGTGCATTTGTGTTGTGGGTAAGCATGCTTATAAGAGCTCACATGTATGTTTGTACATTCTGTGTGAACATGTGCGTGCAAGGTTCTTGTGTGTTTGTTGGAGTGTATGTTTGTGAAGAACAGTCCAGACTATAGCTTGTTACGGCCTCCCAGTTTTGTCCCCTTCCAGGGCTGGGGAGGCAGCGGACAGTGACACGCCATCTGCACCGACCAGTCCTCCCTCCTGTCACCATCTTTTGCCCTAACCTTTTTCTGCATTGTCTGGAGCCTGCTACCAGTTTAGTGTTGCCAGAGGAACATCTGTCCATTCCATGAACAGAGATTTTTCTTGAGGAAAATTTGGAACAGATAGAAGGGTACAAGAAGAAAATAAAAATTGTTTTCAGTCCCAACAGCCAAAGTTCTGGCTGGGCTTCATATAGATTTTCTCTCCAGGCTACAACTGGGACTTAGGGGGACAGAAGAGGAAGGAAACACAAGTGCCGTTGTCATCCTTGATCCCTGACCCCACTTGGGTCAAGTCTTTGGAAACCTAAGTCTCTAAGCTGTCTCCTTTTGTTGAATTCTACGTGTTTCACAAAGTCCCAGTTTGGCTAGCATGGGTTTCAATCAGGACTCCACCAACAAAAAGTTGCTTCGCCTTGGTTGGATCAATCACTTAAACTCTCTAAGCTTCAGTTTCCTCATCTCTAAAGTGGGGTAAACATAACTGCCTTGAAGGGAGTGGCTGCCTGTCCTTCTGTTTGCTCTCAGAGCCCTTTCTCCACTATCCACCTTCTGCCCTACAGTGCAGAGAGGGACACTCCAAGGTCCTTTGCCCTCTGGCTTCCAGAGACTTAATAAAGTGAGCCAAGGGCTGGAGGGTGAGATTCTGGGAAAAGTCGGGCATCTCCCCTCCTCTCTCTGCTTCTGGTGGTTTCCTTGGCAGGGAAGCATCTTTGCTGTGACTTCAACTCCTGCCAGGTAGCCCTAAGCCATGGGCTTTGGTATCCCTAACTTCTCCCTTGTTCCTTCCTGGCCTGACCCCAGTGGTGGCATCAGTGGTTTTCTATTGTCATTACAATAAATTCTGGGTCACTCTGACACTCTGTTTAGCTCCTCAGCAAATCAGAGCTGCAAAACCAACCTCTCATTAAATTCCATTGGTTAAAAGACCTTGTGGGGTTTTCACTTTGTGCTGGGATCCTAACTGCTACAGCTGTGACATGAAGGGCAGTTTCTGGTGCAAGGAGGATGCTCAGTGCTTGGTCATCAGGTCTGTTGCTGTGGCCTCATGGGTTTGTGACAGTCTCAGGCTAATCCCTTTCCCGAGCAAAGAGGCCAGGAGTCGTGCCTTCTCATGACTTTTGGTCAAATCCCTACCAGGACCCATTTAGTTTTTTAAATAGGTTAACCTAGTGGTAAAGGAAGGCAGCCCGGGAGTTGAATCTCAGATTCATCATCACTAGCTGGGACCAGTCACTTCACTCAGCTGCATTATCTAAGTGGGTAAGAGTAAATGGAGATCAGGGGAGGTGACCTGCAGAGATGGCATATGGAAAATACCCAATGGAGAGGTAGCCTGCCTGCTTGCTAACTATTATGGGTAAAAGTATTTTTTTTCCCAAGAACTTGGGCTCTTTGTCTTTGGATTTGGGTCAATACATATTAAAATGACTCACTCCTGTTCCTCTCAGAATTTCTTGATAGGAAGCATTCAAAGGCTGCTGGACTAGAGGTGGTCAAATTTGCAGAGGTGCTGAGAATCATCGTGGAAAGGAAGGAGAGAAACCTAAAACTTTCTCTTTTGATGTTGGCCTCAAAGCATCCTGAGTGGGTTGAGGTGGTCACCAAAAGTACGGGGCGTTACCGTGATAGAGGACTGTGCCTGGCTGGGTCTAGAGCTAAGGTCTAGATGGTCTGCTTGAGGACGGATCACAAAGGAAAGGACAGAAACCCTGGATGCTAATCTGCTTCTTTCCCACAAGACACGTACTGGTTCTTTGTAGAACTCACCCTTCCTTTTCTCTCCTCCCCTCTTGGCCCTTGTGTTTGTTTTTTTCTGGGGGGTAGGAGGGTGATTTTTCAGTTCTTGTCCACTCAGCAAGCTTTGATACACCCTTCACAAGGGGAGAGCTAGCACCTCTGGGGCCTTTGCTGGTACCCCTAGGCACACCAATCTCGGTGCATTCAGAACGCATACATTCTTCCGTTGTGGTGCTCAGCACATACTCTTCTGTGTACTCTTAATAGTTTCTGTCTTTCCATGATGGAGCTTATCACATCCTCCTCTGGGCTTGCATTTCAGTTTGTACAGTCTTCTATGACGGTACCTGTCACCTCACTGCAGTAACAGTAATGACAGCTTTTTTCAACAGCAAATCTACACATACCTGAAACAAACACACTAGAGAAACAAAAATCACATTTGTGATTAAGGTAGCCAGTGCCATGGGGAAGCCAACATTCCCTACAGGGCTGACTAACCATGGATGGCTCAAATCCACGCTGGCTCGCCAAATCTGTTACAGGGCAGGGAGAGGGACACCCCCCGAAACCCCAGACCTGCCCTGTACTAAATGGGTTCTGCCGTCCGCCACCTCAATACAAAACATATAGGACTTTTGTGGAAAGAAACTTTAGTACTATTAGAAAAGACAGAAAACAAAGAATATATTTACTAAGTCAAGCACCCAATGTTAACCAACTCCTCGTGGGTACAAATCCACCCAAACGGGGTTGGCCCAAAGCAAGTCTCGAAAGCCTGCCACAAGTGTAGAACAGCTTTTGGCAGGGACCCACACATAAGGGTCAGAAACAGCCAGACAATTCTGGGAGGAACCAAAATACCTCTCGGCAGGGACCCATCCAAAAGGGTCAGAAACAGTCAGACAATTCTGAGAGGAACAGAACAAAATCAAAACCAAAATCAACATAGCCATCGTTAACCTCCCCATGGGTCTCTCACCCACATCTATTTCAATCAGTCCAGGCCAGTGCAGCTTCTTTACAAGTCTCTCTGCTCCTTGAGCCTCTTCTGGCTTTCCATCCTTCTTCTATCTCCTCCTGTCTTCTGTGTCTCCTCTGTGTGTGTCCTCCGTGTGTGTCTTTTCAGCTTCTTAAATCCTGTTCAGTTCCACCCTACCTTGGGTGGGACAGGGAACCTGGGACACACCCTTTCTCCTGGGGACCACCCTGTTACAGTCTCCCCTTTTAATTTTTATTCCACCATATCCATGGTGGCACAGATTTCAGGGTATAGTCTTTGAAGACAGTCTTTTCTCAGGGTTTCAGTCCATGTCAAAAGATGAAAACATGTGGAGGCATTGGTCAAACAAAGCAGCAAATATATCAAAATTACGGGAAAAAAATTAAATTGGTTCAACTTATGTAAAGAAAAGTCCTCTCCACCTTGATCCAAATTTATCCAATATTACAGCAAAATGTTGCTATCTGAATCTACTGTCAAATAATTTTCCTATTTTCGCACAAAATCACGGGGCAGCAAGTTTAGCTGGCTTTGTTGGAATACTCCATCTAAGATCAGTGTGAGCTCTTGACATCGGGTCCACACAGGCTCCAGGAAAAAAGTCAGTCTCACCAGACTCCACCTGGGGTTTCCTCTTCTCGAGGTTACCAGGGTTTTTCTTTTTCCGAGTCGTCCAGTCCTGCCAATGGAGGCAAGCTCCCTTACCTCCTTTGGAGGTCTCTGGAACCCTACAAACAAAGCAACAGGTTCTCCTCTCCTCGGTTCAGTTCAAGTTCGACTTTCTGGAAGAATTCCAATCAAAGCTGGTGATAGTTGGGTGCTTTAACTGCGTGCCAGGCACTGTGCCAAGAGTCTCATCTGCATCACCACACAGAATCCTCAGTCCTCTGCTGTGAGGTGTCCTCATCGCACAGATGAGGAGTCAGACCCACGTTCCAATTCACCGGTTCTGGAGTCTGTGCTCTTTATTTTGCTTGTGAACCCTCGGGAGAAAGAGACCTGCTTCTAACCACCTTTGTGCACCCAGGAGCTGGCAAGGTGCCTTTAGCCAAGTGGGCACTTAATGAACGCCAGCAGAAATAAAAGGACATTCCATTGCACTGATGTACCGAGGTTTATGAAACCATTTCCCCTCTGCCGCTCTGAATATTTCCGGACACATCTTTCTTTCTGGGCCTGGGCTGTTTTCCTTGGGTCGGCTCCTGGGAGCGCAGCGCCTGGCGGAGACGTGGCTATGTGGCGCTTGCTCGGGCTGCCACGTCATCCTCCACCCCCAGCCGCCGGCAGCGCGGGGAGGACCCGGTTCTTGGCAGCCCCGCAGGCCTCTTCTTACCTCGACGTGGCTCTCCAGTCGCGCCCGCCACCGCCTCTGACCTTGGCCGGCGTGGGCGGGCTGAGCTACCGAGCGGGGTGACCACACGCTGGCCGCCGCCTCGCTGGCTGGTGGCCGCCCTCGGCCTGGAGGTGGGCAGGCGACACTCTCCCTGTCCCACCGCCCGGCTGCCGCCGGCTTCTTATTTCGAGCGAGCGGAGGTGGGGAGAACAGAGGCGGATGAGGCAGTTTAGGGAGAAGAGTGTAGAGCAGGGATGCGGGAAGGGGTGGCCCCGAGGAAAGTGGGGATCCCGCCTGGTGGATCCTTCACGTCTCATCGCTCCAGGGCCGTGCGGGGTAGCTCCCAGATTTCTGCAGCCCTCTTCCCCGAGTTCTTGATTCACAGAGGGAGAGGGAGGAAAAGGCAAATTCTCGCCCTCTCAGGCCCGAGGGGGGGTGGGGGGGGTGGCAAGGCAGGAGGATCCTGCTCCCCTCAAGCTCCCAGCCTGGACTCTCTTCTCTCTCCTCTTCTCCTGGGCACTTTCACTCTCTTACAAATAGGAGAAGGCTAGAGACACTCTAGACCGGAGACGTCTAGTTAAGCACGGAGATACCTAGTTTAATTCGGACACCTGCTTAAGGGTTTCCCCACCAGTTGAGGTCTCTTTGTATTTTTTAGAGTTGCCAGAAAAAGTCCAGGGCACCCTGGACTTTTAAATTTGAATTTCAAATAGACAATGAATGATACTTTTAGTATCGGGATGCCCCATGAAATATTTAATATAATTAGGTTAAATAACAAAAATCCAATCCAATTTTAAAGATCCAGTTGGTTCATGAATTGAAAAACATTCCATCTGGCAAGTAGAAGGGCACTACAAGAAGTTGTATAAAATGGAAAGTTGTTATAGTCAGAGGGAAGGACAAACTTACGAGTTTGTAAAAGAAAAGGAAGGTTACTTCAGGCAAAACCACTTTGGGGAAGGGTCTTATGCAGCTCACCTCATATGTGCTGACCAGAAAATTCCATATTGATTAGTTTAAATTTTCACTTTTAGGAGAGGCTGAAATTGCAACTAGGTCAGGTATTAAGTTCTAGTGGGGTTTGGCATGAGCAACTCCATTTTGGGCCTGCTGTTTCTTCCTTCCTTCCTTTTTTTTTTTTTTTTTAAACAAGTATGTCCCAAAATATTATATGGATTACACTTACACAGTAAAACAATTATTCATTGTTCATCTGAAATTCAACTTCAACTACACATCCCGCTTTTTCATTTGCTAAATCTGATAATCCTAGTGTATTCCCCCTTTTTTCCTGAATTTTAAACCCTCTACTCCTCCCCCTCTTGCATGAGCTTCTCTCTTTCACCTTTTTGATGGAGATTTGGCTTCCCCTAGATCTTGCTCTTTTTCATTTCCCTCCTCCCCGGGGCTTTATTTACTTTAGCAAAGTCACTCTGGGTCTCAATTTCAAAGTCTTTGATGTTATTACCAAAGACTGGGGTTGAGGCAGCATAAGCTTTTAGGAAGGTTTCTTCAGGACATTGGAAGGAAATTAAACCTCAGAAAATATGCTTGACATTTTTTTCTTTCTAAAAAGAAAGTCTGCGGGTTGAGCTCCGTTTTGGTCACGGGAGCACAAACAGTGGCGTGAAGGCCAAAAACCTCATTTCTCAAGCTGCCACCAGCTGCAGCCCAAGCCAATGAGTGATTTATCTCCAGTTGCACTGGCCACTTTCTCAGGGTTTCCATCCTCAGCTGAACTTGTTCAGAGAGGCCCCAAACTTGCAGGCTCAAAGGGTCCTGAGAAATTAGCAAGACCAGGGCTTCTCAAACTGTTTGATGCTCATGAATCCCCTGGGGATTCTAGTGAACCAGATCAGAGCTTCTCATTGGCTGGTGGCAGCTAATGGGTAAGTGCCACAGCTCCCTGCCCTAACTGGATAATGCAAAGGCATGTGACTCTTTCCTATTGGTCATATTTTTCCTTGGTTGCCCAGTTGCCATGGCAGTTAACTGGCTCAATTAGAGCATCCTTTATTGGCTTCCTTCATTTCCTGCCAAGTGCCAGGATACTTTTGGTTAGAAGCAACAGAAACTAGGTTTGGGCATTGGCTTCCTTTTCATTCAGTTCTCTCATCTGATGTCTTCTGTAGATGAACTTTATTCTCTGCTAACTGCTCTCATATATCAAGCCTGGCCACTCTCTGGACTATGTTTGGGGTCCAGAATGCCCAGCTTCAGGATAATTGGATCACCTCTACACCACTGCCTGTACTTTTCTATGGGAACTCATTTTGCAAAGTGACTTTTGTCTGGGTTGTTGATAGCAGCCACTGTGCAAGGAGGCTAAGACTTACAGAAACTGGCTTACACCAGACAATTCTCATCCAACTCAGGGCAGGGTCAGACACATTCATGGTTGCCTGGTGGGGGAGGAGTGGGAGGATTTTAGGGGAGCAACCACAAGTCTAAAATTAGAGGTAGAGGGCCTGGAAAGCAAGAGGCCGTACAGGGTCCAAGCATCCCAAATAGATTCTTAGGCAAAACAATGTCCCCTGAAACTCTCAGTTTTATTAGCCCCTAGCAAAAGTATTCTTTTCCAATGCAGGAGGCGTTGTCCATTGGCCTTGGCTATCACTAAGAGGATGGGAGTTCCACTTGGAACTCCCGCCTTGGGACAAGGATTTATTAAGGAGGTTGTCCCCAGGACAATGTGGGAAAAGAAGAGGAAACAGATCAAGGTAAAGAGGATGCCAAGCCAGGTGCCATCTCAGGAATGCCCCGTGGAGTGTGGCTTCAGCCTGATGCTTCAGGGAGCTTGGGGTATGAGAGACTCAGAGTTATCTTGACCCAGGCAAGAAGACTGGATTTCCATACTCCCAATGGTCCCTTACCAAGGCTGGCGAGTGTGGAAAAAGAATGCAAAATTTTATGCCCTCTGCCTCTCTGTCTACAGACACAGTCTCAGGACCCTGAGGGATGTCCTCTGAAAAGAGCCCCAAGTAAACACTTCCAAAGCTGGGGGTTGGGGGGTGGAGGTGGGGTGGGGGGTGGATCAGCAACACAAAATGGTAAAAAGAGGCATGGGGTGGAGTGTGACATTGCACGCCCTGGGCTGCCGTGGCCCAATCAGCCAGGCTCCATGCGTCAGTTCTCATCCATAAGCCAGAGGTCTTAAGCTCTAACTTACAGGACCAGCTCTGCCCACAGAAGCATCTTGTTTAGCTCATACTGTGTTGAGCCACCAGTGCCTTAAGATTTCTGAATTAGTTGCCAACATTTGTGTATCAGACAATTTTTACAGAAAAATACAGATCTCGCTCAGATTGGTTATCAGAGGACCTTATCTCCCATGGCCACAACTGATGGATCTCACAGAGTCTGCACAACCTGAGCAATTTTACCTGATACTGCAGCCTCTACCATTTTCTATTAAGCCCCAAACACATACACTATTATTTTTCTTGTAGGAGAGCTAAGAGGGAAGAGAAAATATTTTTTTATATGCACATCTCTAAAGTGGAGGAAAAAACATGCCCAAAGGATGGTTAAATGTGACTACAAGATGTGTCTCAGCGTGTGAAGAATACAGTTCAAGGCAGCATTAGGAGGCCTCCCTCATGGTCCTGCTGGGCCCACTGGGCATTTGAGTTTGCCCCTCTTGCTATGAACGTCGTGCTCCCACCAGACTGTTGCTTATCCACCAAGACCCAGCGGCTCTGCCTCCCTCCCCAGACCCCACTTTGTTAAAAGCAGCTGTTTTTCCCCTTTCAGCTCTCCAAGTACTGATTTCATTTCTTTTCTGACAAAAGTTTGGAGCCAAGAGGGAAATGGTTTGGCAGGAAATCAACAAGCAATGGGAGGAAGAAGACAGCATGGAGAAAGCAGATACTATGTAGAGATCTGGGATGAGGGGTCTGAAGGAAGACAACCCAGGCTCTGAAGACCCCAAGAGGCAAGAAGCTCCCAGATTCCAGGTGCGGGTGTTGGCCTCTGTGGAATTTGCTTGGTCTTCTGGTAGGTGCTCTCAACAACTTTAGCTGGGATCCCAAAGAGATTTTTTTTTTCCAGTAATTTTTCTCTTTGGTCTAGCTGGAGAGGTTGAGACAATGGAGGAGAGGGGAGCTGGGGGGAGGAACAAGTGGAGGGGAGACCCCAGGGGCCTATAGCAGATGACTCAACTCCTCTCCACTCAGTTTTGATGTAAGTTGACTCTGTGTGGGGGTGGGGGGTGGGGGGGAGAGGACAGGACCTGGTCAGTAGGGAAAGCAGGCTCAGCGCCAGTGGCCCTTGGGAAGAGTGGGAGGAACCGGTATCTTCACCTATGCTATGCCCATTCCCTGGGGTCTCCCCTTGTTCCCCACCACTATCCCAGCCACAGCAGCCCCCTACTTCTTCTCATCACAATTACTCTCCCTTCCCAACCCAACTGAGCCAACATTTTCAATTGAATTTGGAAAAATTCCCTTCTCCTTAACTATGCCAAGAAGAGCTGAAATTTTCCAAAAAGAACACTTAACTGAGACATAAAGGGGAAAACCCAAGCACAGAAGAATGGGTGAGTTTATAGAGTGCAGACTTTTGAGCCCAACTTGACCACATGTCTGGTGGAAGATTCGCTTGGTGGGCATGGTGGAGGGGGTGTTTGTTCCTTGGAATTGCTTGACTCAGCTGGTCGTGGCATGGAGGCAGCTGACTCAGGCCAACTTCTGAATGGAGGTCTGACTGAGGGACCTTCCCCCAGCCGGCTGGGGACCTCAGTGCTTCTCAGAGCTGCTGCAGTAGAGTTCTTGTCTGGGAAGTGACTCTCCATATCCCTGTCCTGTCTGTCCTGGGCTGAGCCAGGCCTTTGAAACCACCCCCGACTCCCTCCCAACACCCACTTCCTTGAATCTTATCAAAACCCTACCTCCTTTCACAAGAAAGCCTGGATGTCCTTGTTTACCTTTCTCCTGGAAGTTGCTGGCTCCTGGTAGCCCACCACCCCTCTCCCACCATCCCCAACCTCTTTACCCATCCAGTTTGCCAAAAGCACATTCACTAAGTTTCAGTCTCCCCCCTCCAAGCTGCCACAGTCTACTAGCCTCTAGTGGGTTTCCCCAGAGACCCCTGTTTCCAAACCTGAGGTCCCCTTGGCAATTGGTTTCTAACTTGAGGAACTGAATTCATCCATGGGAAGACTTGACTGAACTTTATTTTTCTAAAGGGATATTTTTAAAAAATTAAAGCATGATGACTTAAAAATATAGTTTGTCAAAATAGTAATACGTGTACCTGTTACTATGATCACATGAAATATGAGCAGCTGCCATCCCTGAACCTCTTTCTCCTCTCCAGAGGCAGCCACAGTCGCATGCCTCTCACAGAGATGCTTATGCAAGCATCCGCACCATTTCTAATGCAGTGTATTAATACAACACACACATATATTCTGTTAATGTTTTGGGGATCATTTCATATCAACACATAAAGTGTTTCTTTACTTGAAAAAAAAAAAGGCTGCTGAATATCCTTGTAGGATCATACGTTTATTTAACTAATTCTTTATAGCTGGGCTTTGGTTTCCTCCCAATTTTGCTATCTCACTAAGCCTCAGTGAAAATCTTTGTAACTAAACTGCTTGGCACATGTGCCTGTGTGTCT
This sequence comes from Scalopus aquaticus, assembly GCA_004024925.1. Classification (NCBI taxonomy): domain Eukaryota; kingdom Metazoa; phylum Chordata; class Mammalia; order Eulipotyphla; family Talpidae; genus Scalopus; species Scalopus aquaticus. Next base: position 30,651 of record PVIJ01005925.1, on the reverse strand, counting down.
GTAGCATAAATCCTGAAAGTGGGGTTGCTTGGCCAAAAGATATGTGCATTTAGAATTTTTATAAATATTGTCAAAACACTCTCGCTAGCTAGTATGTGGAGCTTTTAACTCCCATCCACATTCAAGATTGTCTTTCTCTCTACACACTCAGCAATGCAAAGTGCCCTAAATTTTTCGACATTTGCCCGTTCAGGAGCTGAAAGTAATTGGTAGGCAGTAGTCATAATTCTTCTCGATACAAGTGTGGTTAATTTTCTTCTCATATGTTTAAAAGTCATTTATGTCTATTTTTACAAGCTCTGCACTATCTTTTGCCAATTGGATTGTTGGTTTTTTTTCTTATTGATTTCTAGAAATACCTTATATATTAAGGAAATTTGTCTTGCAAATCATATGTATGATAACATTTTGCACTTTATTGTCTTTTGACTTGTATTTGACCTTTGAATTATAATTTTTCTGTAATCAAACCTATTACTTAATAAACAAATGCCTTCCAGATTTTGTGTTATGCCGAGAAAGATCTTTTCCAATCAGATTTTTAAAAATTACTCCATTCTTTCTAATGCTTTCATAGTTTCAGTTTTAATGTTTAAATTTTTGGTCCATCTGGAATTTATTTTCGTGCAAGGAGCAAGGTAGGGACTCAGCTTTATTTCCCCTGATGACCACCCAGTCATCCTTATGAATTGGAATGTTTTAGATGATTCATCTTTTTTCCACAGATATAAATTATGAAACTCCTTTCTTTGGCATACATTTAGCAGGGAGCTGAGGTGAGGAGGGCTGCTAGCCTGCCTTAGTCTCAGCTCTACTTTTCCCCAGTAGTGTGGTTCAGAAGGCAAAAGCGAATTTCCCTCAGAGAAGCAGAAGACCCACAGTTAAAGAGGCTTCTCTCCTTTGTGGACAGCTCGGGGGTGACTGCTACTCTCTGTCCACCTTTCTGGCCTTCCCAGAGCTATCACAAAGTGCTCCTTCCAGGTGCCCCTGTGCTTTCTGCCTCTGTAGTGCTCGGGGAGGAGCCCTGGGGGATGTGGTTTCATCTCTCCACGCTTCCGGTTGCTGCCATGGTCTATATCCCCACTGACCCCCTGACCTAGGCTTTATCGGCTGCTTGTTGGACACCCTTTCTGCTCATCTGTAGAGAGGGTTTAAGAGGCTTCATCTCATTACATCTTCAGAGGACAGCTCGTGCTGGATACTCACTGATCCCATTTAGGGAGTGATTGGGCCACTTGGGGACAACAAATTGGATTTGAACCCAGCTCTGAGTCTGAAGGTACAACTCCTCAGGGTGCTGTCATTGGAAAGCTGTGACCTGCTGACCTCACAGATCCTCTGGCTGCACCAAGGGTGGTGTAGGTGGCCTGAGAATGGGGTCACGTTCAAGTGACTTGTTCTCAGCATTTCCATTCTCTGTACCAGGTTGCAGCTCAAGATTCCCAGTGGGATTCTGCCTAGCCAGCCAGAACCCCAGACCCTGGGATCCTCAAGAGGTACTGTCAAAACTTTCTCCACCGGAGACCCACAGGGTCAGGAGCCACTCACTGCTGGGAACCGTGAATAGTAATGAGGTATTTCTTGATTTCTCTGGTTTTTATAATGAAGGCAATGCAGGGCCCAATGCAAGCTCTGGATTTGCTGGTGAAACTGACCACCACTTCCATATGTGGTAGCGGCACCTCGGGGATCCACCTGACCTCAGCCACCAGTCCTTCCGGGGGCCACAGTGCTGAGAATTCCCAATACGACTTCCACCCTTTAAAGGCCACCTGGATTCTTGTTTTCTTTTTCCAAATCTGAGCTTATTCAAAGAAAAATGACTTTGGCTTGGCATGTGAAAAAGGTCAGGACATTACACTGTGGGAAATGTTTACATGCTTGAAAAGAGTTGAAAATTTCCTGAATGTGTAGCCTCCTCAGTCCCTCACAGTGAGGTGTTTTGCCCATTTTATGGAGTAAAAAGTAAGTGTTTTTGAAAGACCGTCTGGAGGCAGGAACATTTTAACTGGTTATGTCATTGGGGGGAGCAGTGATGGATGGGCGGCCGTGAAGCTAAAAGGGAAGGATTTTTGATTAAAATATGAAAAGCTATAGTACTCACTCTGTAATCTGCCAATGCTCATTCTTTTTTCCTTTCATAAGATTTTGTTTGACAATATTTTCATTTCATGTAATCTTCATTTTCCCTGACTTTTCATTTGAAAGATTTTAAACCATGAAAAACTGCAAGAATAACAACTATTAAATCCATCAATAGTTGACCTTTTGCCGTATTTGCTTTTTTCTTTCCCTATATACGAACATAAACTTCAAACCAAAATAGCAAAAATATTTCCTCAGAAGGCCCACAGATCTGGAGCTCTGTCCCTGCCCCCCACTCCATCCACTCACTCCTCCCCCAGCCCCGCTGGGCTGGGGGGGGGTGTCCTTCTCACCATGGGCTCCCTTAAATGTCTCCTGTCTGCCACATACCCTGGCACAGGTCGTTTGCTGTCTCTGGAGCTCTCCCACGTGTCTGCCCAGCCAGCCTCTTGTCATCCTAAATGTTTCTTCTATTGGTTTCTTCCTCTAGGATGCTACCCCTAAGTCCTGGGTGGGGCTCCATCTCCAGGTAAGGCCCTCTCAGGACACTCTATTCCCTCTCCTTGCTCCAGGAGGGAGGAAACTAATTTGGGCACCAGGTGCAGTGGCTGACTCACACCAGGCTTTCAGTAAATATTTGTGGAGAGAGTGAATGTGTCTTTGCATCCTTCATGTGATGGCAGGAAACCGGTGTTGGGGGCAGGAGTGGAGGGACCCCAGGCACTGAAGAAGTTTCTCTGTGCTGATTCAACCACAACAGGTCCAACCCAGGGTCCAGATAAAGAAGCCAAATCTCCCAGTAGCAGACAGTAATCAGCAACAGGGCCAGTGGAAACCTATTCAGACTCCACCAGGCCTGAGACTCGGAGTTCCCAGGAGGAGCAAACAAGTTCCTAAGACAACCAAACTGGGCATCAGTTCAAGAATCAGGGACCCGGGGGCCTCCCCGGTGGCGCAGCGGTTGGGCGCTGCTCTGTGGAGCTGTTGGCCGCGGGCGATGCCGGTTCGACGCCCAGCCGGGGAGAATCCCACATGGTGCGGCAGACCTCTCCTGCCTCGCCCGCTGCTCCCCTCAGCAGTGTAGTTCTGATCTGCCTGTTCTGCTCCCCACTCTGTCTCTGGTGAACCCTCTCGCCACCCCGCGCCTCTGGCCTGTACCCCAGCTTGTATACATAAATAAAAAAAAAATTCTTTAAAGAATCAGGGACCCAACCAGACAGGCAGGGAGACCAGAGGTCCTGGGGCTTGGGCACAGTTCTGGAGGCTTATAAAATGGATGTTTAAAGGCTCAAGAATCAAACAGGTTCTTACCTGTAGGAACCATTGGAGACAAGGTGGGCCACTCTCTCACAGAAGGTGAAGACCAAGGGCAAGGCCCAGCAAGTTTAGTAAAAGTCTCTTTACAGTGTCTGGGGCCAACTTGGGCTGCAAAAATCTTAGGGCATGACATTTGACCCTTAAGTTCTGTGGTGTCTCCTGGGTAAGGAAAGGTTAAAGAAGGAACTGAACCATCTCTACAGACAAAGAGTTTCCCCACTTTTGACCTGAGGCCAGAGGGAAAAGTAAAGTTCATTAACATCACCCCCAACTTTCTGCCCCAATTCTCATTTGAAGAGCGAAGCAGGATGGAGGCCAATGAGCCTTTTATGCTTATGACTCTGCTGGGAAAATAAATACATGGATGAAAGAAAAAATTGCAACAGGGGTTGCAATTGCCTGGAGGTGGGTTTGTTTCACTTTGTTTTTAGGTTTTCCTGAGACTTTCAAATTTTTTCTAAAACAAATACCAATTATTTTAAATTTTTACAATTTAGTTTTAATTATTCGCGCAGGGGGTTGCCTATGTATTTATAATGTACAGCCAGATTGAGAGGCTCTGCCCTAAAAGGAGTGGGCACTAGAGAGGAAGATACACTGTTACTGAACATCCATCCAGGGGGGCCATGTTCAGTTGTATGAGCTGTGTACTGCATTAACTCCAGAGGACACAAGTTATTTCACAGGTAGTATAAGTGATGCCTCCCTGCAGTTATGCAAGGTGGTCTCCTTGCAAGTATAATTTATACTTGCATATGTAATGTATATATTCATAGAGACATAATTTAAATGCTGAGTACCAATTCCTCCCATTCAGAGATGGGATCTAATTCCCTGCCCTTGAATCTGGACTGAATTTTGGCTTCTTTTGATAAGTAGACTACAGTGCAAGTGATGTATTACAGAGATCCAGAGCCCTTGCCTGTGCCTCTTAAATTGCTCTTGAAACAAACTGCCATTCTGTGAGGAAGTCCAAGTAGCTGAGTGGAGAGGCCCTCATGGGAGAAGAATGGAGGCTGCTGGCCAACAACACCCCTGATCTCTAGCCGAGCCTCGTGAGAGAGGCCATTCGATACACCGCAGCCATTGCAGGGTCCAAATGACACCACACAAAGCAGAAGGACCACCTTGTCAACCCACAGAATTGTGAGAAATAATTCATATTTGTTCTTTTGTGTTGCCAAGTTTGAAGGCTTTTTTTTTAAATAGTAAGTTTTAAAGAAATCTTTATCACAATATTTAATAGGTCTGTACACATAAAGTTGGAGATTTGTTGAAAATTTTGAGACAATACAGATATTTATAAGGTTTAACTTTATTGCCAGTATTCAGTGGACATTTAAAAATTTATATTTACCAAATAAATGTAAGTAAAAATTTTAATATTAGGGGCCTCCCTGGTGGCACAAGGGGTTAAGTCTCAGCACTATGAAGCTATTGGCAGCCACTGCAGCACCTGTTCAATCCCCGGCCAGGGAGCTGACCCACATGGTGCAGGAGGAATCTCCTGTCTCACCTGCTGCTCCCCTCAGCAGTGTATTTCAGTCTAACCTCATGTTCTGCTCCCCACTCTGTCTCTGGTGAATACTCTCACCTGCCCACCTCTTACCTCTGACCTACACCCCAGCTCTTGTATGCATAAATAAATAAATCTTTAAAAAAATTCATTCCCCTGGGCCTCCCTGGTGGCCAACAGGTTAAGCGCAGAACTGTGAGCTCTTGGCAGTTGTGGCGTGAGTTCGATGCCCAGATGGGGAAATTCCTACATGGCGCAGCAGACTTCTCCTGCTTCGTCCACTGCTCCCCTCAGCAGTGTATTTCAGTTGATCTGCCTGTTCTGCTCCCCGCTCTGTCTCTGGTGAACCCTTTCACTGCCCCCCTCTGGCCTGCACCCAGCTTGTATGCAAAAATAAATAAATCTTTAGAAAAAAATTTAAAAATCCATTCTCCTTAAAAAATATTTTAAGTTAAAACTATTAAAGCTTAATATTTTTATTATGTTTTATAACCTATATACTGTATACATACAAATATATACACTAATGTTATTATTTCTGAAACATTTGAAAAAATTGGAGACCTGTTCTTTTACCCCTAAATATGTGAGTGTGCCTCCTAAACATAGGGCATCTTCTTCCACACCCTCAGTAGAATTTATCAGTTTCAAGAGCTACAACATTGACTCCAAACCAATATATAATTCATGTCCTCGATTCCCCACTTGTCCCTATAACGTCCTTTACAGAAGGTTCCTTCCCCAAATCAGGGACTGGAGCCTGGCTCACACTTGGCATTCAGTTGTCACGTCTTCCTGTCTCCTTTCTTTGTCCTTTATAACCTTGGCATTTTCGAGGACCAGGGACCAATTGTTTTGTGCAGTGTTCTTCAGTTTGGGTCTGATCTGGTTCCTCATGATGAGATTCCAGTGATGCCTGTTGTCAGGAATATGATCTCACTATCACTCAACCTACGTGTTCAAAGCACTCAGCACCTCTCCTTCTACAGGGAGTGTTAGATGACCCGCTCCGGTCACACACTTGATGAATGATTGAGCTGGATGGAATCCAGGTGGCCTCAGCTGCAGCTTGGGATCTTTTCCATCGCACCTGGAAAACAAGTGACTGTGACAAACATTTTATTTGGGGCCTTTCTCCTCGACTGTGCAGGGCATTTCTAACTAACGCAGGCCTTTGTTGTGCTCATAGGAGTAATGGGTGGATAGGCAAACAGAAGATGCTAGAGACTAGAAAGATTACACTGATTTTCAAAAGAAAGCACTTAAAGTAACTCTCAGTAGGAAAATCTCTTGAAGAGGGTGTGAAGGAGGAAGAAAGGAGGAAGGGGGGTGAGTAAGACAAAAAGCCGGCAAGGGCTGGATGGTTTAAGCGTGAGAGAAGAAAGGTGGGCTGAGCACCTGCCCTGTGTTATGGGACTTTGGAGAGATAAAAGGGATGTTTTAGAAAGTTTGTAGTGAGTTATGGGCTTGCAATGGGGTCTTTCTACATCCTCCCCTCCCCTATCCTCCTTCCTCCTCTGCATTTGCCTCTTCAAGAGACGTTAGGGAAAAAATTTTGAGAGAGGAACTTGTTCCACTTAAGCTCAACTCTATTCACACTGGCCTGAGGAGGCCCAGTTAGATCTGGTTACATATGAACGTGTAACAGTGGCCCCACGGCTCTGGTTCTCTGCAGGTGCCGGGCCCTCAGCTCGGCTGCACCAGCCTGGACTGCGCCACGGCAGCAGGGTTTGATGGCTGACCCCAGCACAGAGTTGGGTTTAAAGGGCAAAAAAAAAAAAGAGAAAAAGGACCCTTGGAGACAAGAGACACGTTTAAATCTGGCCAGCACCATTCAGATACAGCAGAACTTACCTGCCCCTCCTGCGTGGGAAGGTACAGGACAGATTGGATGAGCTACCAGGGATTTGATTTTGAATCCTGAGCTGGTTTTGAAAATAAACAGGTCCCAGCTCCCACAGACACCAATTAGGTTCAGGCTTCCACCAGCACCAATTAAGACTTGGAAACAGCTGGTTTGGAAAATGGACCAATTGGGGTCTACAGGCAGGTGCCCTGAAGCGGGATATAAGCAGAGGTTTAGGAGAGGTTAGAAGCTGCCTGGAAAAGTTGCTTGGGAAGACTTTGAGCTGGCTTGATAGGAGAAGTTTGGCTTGTTTTGGGACGACTATAGTTGGTTGGAGCGAAGCTGCCTGGGAAGAAGACTGCCTGGGAGAGAAGCTGCTTAGGAAGGCTTCAGTTGACTTGGGAGGACAACACATTTGGGCAGAAGGTTTGGCTCTGTTTGGAAGAGGCTTCAGGCTGCTGCAGAGCTCACCAGTGCGCCACCAGCTCATCAGACAGATAGCACCACCTTGCACAAGCAGCTTTTGGTTTGGACTTCTGGACACCATCTGAGGTAAGACGGCCAGCTGCTTGTGGCCTTAGAAACTTTTTCCTTAGACCATCATTCCTTTGTAAATAAAACCAGTTGTTGTTGCACTCTGAGATTTAGCCATGAGCACATAAGTGAGAATCTATTAAATGTGAGCAGACCCCCAATTCTGGTTGATCATTTGGATCAACCATAAGGGTTGCTTTTGTGCAATAAATACAGATGAAACAGATTGTCCTGATGGATTCTCAAAGGAGCTTCTTCAGCCTCAGTGTCATTGGGATTGTGGGATTGGAGAAGACCAAAGAAAGAGCTCTGCTCCTTTCTGATTATTGCATGATTTTTTTTTTTGGCCCCTCATAAGACCATATATTCCAAAATCAAATACATTGGGTACAAAGGAGCACTTGCTCTACCACATACTGCTTGTGGAAACCTGTAACTTCTTTGGGCCTCAGATTCTCCACTTGTAAAATGGGGCTATCAGTACTGACTTCCAGGATATGTGTGTGAATTAACAGGATAATGCTTCAGAGAGCACTTGACAAGACTACAGAGCGTTGGTGTTAAGGGCACATGTATCCTTGGCGACCCTTTTGCTGCACTCGTTTAGGAGAAACACCACGGCTGACTGAGCACTCCAGGGCCGAGGATGAACCCCTGACCTGATAGCCCCAAGTGTCTCAGTTTCAAAACAGTCTTTCCCTGAGCTGGTATCCCTTTGCCACCATGGAGACCGGTGCCTGGGTGGGACCTGTAGGCCTCAGAGGTCTTTGAAGGATAGTGGGCCTCCTGCAGGGAGGCTGCTTACTGGGGGAAAGGGGACAGGACATGGAGATTTTCCCCCAGAGAGCTTCTGCTAGAGAACCCCTCATTTTTTGTCTGAAAGTTGTAAGTTTTCAAGAATTCACCATGAATATTTCATCCTTCCCGGGGAGAATACTTCCTTAGAGCAAACTAAAAAACCATCCCAAATCCTCAGTTTATAGCTTTCAGGGTCAAGTTTAAAACAGCTTTTCACTCTCTTTCATGTTAGAATGTATCTGTGCTACTGAGTTTTTTCCTCTCTTCCTCCCAGGGTCCCATCTCTTGTCTCTTATTAGGGGGTCCCACTGGCTAACCCTGCTTCCAGTCCATCCTCCAGCCTGCTGCCTGCTTAATCTTTCTGGATCACATCAGTTTTTCCTCAAAAGCCATCCATGGCCCCTGCTACCTCATGAATTAAGTTTTAACCCCTCACTTCAGCTTTCAAGTCCCTTCACCCTTGATCTTCAATCATTCTGTTCCATGTACCTTGCCTCTCACTGTTTTCTGCAATAGATTGAGTTTTCCTAACCCAGAACCTTTTTCTTTCTATTCCCTCTGACTGGAATGTCTTCTTTCATCCATCTCTGCCAGTCTTCCAAAGTATGCCAAATGTCATCTCCTCCAGGAGGCAGCAACCCTTTCATCCCATTCCCAGCCATGGGCTCAGACATGGGCTCTCCTGCAGCCTGTCCTTGGCATTGACCACATCTGTCTTGTTGCCATCCTTTGGAGTCCATCAGTGGGTGCCATAGTCAGCGTGCTCCAGTGTTCAGGAACCAACCTTGTGCATCTCTTCCCAACTCAGGTTCAGTGAAGTCGTGTTGGCAGTTTGAAATGAACCATGGCAGGACTATTTATGCCAGAAAAATAAGCAAACACAACAAACCAGGCCTCCTCACCCCCTCAGAGAGCTGGCTTTCCAGCACCCCAGTAGTTAACTGTCTAGTTCTATTCACTAGACTGTGAGCTTCATGCGGGAAGGTGAACCCACTGATGTCCCACTGCACGACATGGGTTGTGCTCATTAGGCACTTTATTTGGTTGAATGGATTGACTCATGTGAGGCCAGGGTCTGCTGAAGGGCATGGGGTAAGGTAGGTCCTGGGGTCAGGACAGGGGAGCATTATTGAAAAGACATGAAAAATAACCTTTTCAACTTCAGGCTGTGATAAACCAAAATGGCTCCACCACCTTCTGGCTTTCTGTTTTTACTTCCTTTGTTTGAAAAATTACAACAGTTATCATTTATTTGTGCTAGATTAAAGATGGCCACAGAGTCTTTGCTATTCTTCCCGCTGAGACATTTCATCTCTTTATATTAGGTGAGGCTCTATGATCGCTTGACCAATAGAAAATGGTGGAAGTGTGTTGTACTACTTTTTGGGTCCAGGCCATAAGCTTCCTCTTCCTGTCTTGGGACACCTGTTCGGGACACCCTAACCTGCCACAAAATAATCTGGACTACTGTGATCTCATCTTGCTGAGAGTGCTCATATGTGACCAGAGATAATGAAAGAGATAATGAAAAAGTTGTCTTACCTTTAGAGTTGTTAGTAGCAGTAGTAACTTAGTATGTTTCAGATACTTGCTGGGCATTTTATTTGCTTTTTCCTAATCAACCTTCATACTCTGCCCTTGGGGTAAATCTTTTTTCTTTTTTAAAGATTTATTTATTTATGCATACAAGCTGGGGTACTGACCAGAGGCGTGGGGCGGTGAGAGGGCTCACCAGAGACAGAGTGGGGAGCAGAACAGGCAGATTGTCAGAAACACACTGCTGAGGGGAGCAGCAGGTGAGGCAGGAGGGGTCCGCTGCACCATGTGTGAATCTCTCCGGCCAGGCATCAAACCCGTGTCGCTGTTGCTGACAGCTCCACAGCACAGCGCCCAACCGCTGCTCCACCGGGGAGTCCCCTTGGGGTAAATCTTATTAAATCCTTTTTTCAGATGAGGCAACTGAGATGTAGAGAGATGGAGAAAAAATTCCAAGGTTATACGTGTGCCGCCACAGACCCCGCAGGGGTGTCCCTGCCCTGGGCCCTATACTTTAGAAAGCCCCACTCTGGCCATGCCCCTCACAATAGGGTGAGGAGTCTGGGGGCTGTGTGTCATGCATATCCAGAGCCTAAGACCTTTCTAGGCCCATGTTCCTGGAACCTGGATTTCCTGTCCAAACAGCATGGTGCCTTCTCCCAGGGCCTGTGTGGGTTTTCTGTAGGGGTGTGCACCCCAAAGTTGGAGTGTGCAGGTTCAGAGGTGGCCAAGGGGCAGCTCTTTGTGGAAGTGTAGGTAGAACTTCAACTTCAGGCTGGGTGTCTACAAGTGACCTTTGCAGTGCCAGATAGCGCGTAAAGGGCCTGCGAGGAGCCTTGCTGAGGCCTGGGTCAGCTCTCCTTATGCTACCACATTTTGGACAGTAGCGAGTGGAACTCCATGAGGCCCTAGAATTCTGAATTAAAAACGGGACTCTCAGGTCTTATAAAAGTCAAGGTGGGTACTTGGGACATATTTTATCAAATAACTTTTTGCTCTATTTGTAAAACTTACATATTTGGACACGTGGGCCACACTGTCACATGGCATCCCTGAGCTTATTGCTAGTAGAATAGTGGAGAAGGCAAGAGGGAGGAGTTTTTAAGCTAACACTACTGGACCATCTCAGACTCATTCCCAGCTTGGGGTCAATGCAAGTGACTGGAGAGTTGGGCGTATTACTGGATTTAGGGAAACCAGGAGCTTGAGGGGCAGGTGATGACACCTTCTAGGAGGGAAAGCAAGAGCCTCAGGGCCTTGTTTGATCCCTTAACCAGAAGCTAAGGATGAGGCTGAGGCTAATGGCTGGCGAGGAGCTGAAAGGAGAGAGAGGGAGGTGTCTGTGGGTTCACCTTGGCTGTCTCCAATCCAAGAATCGTATCTCACGCTGCCAGCGGCAGCTTCGCGTCCATACTTAGAGGGTCTGTTCGCCTTGCTGCCAACTGACTGACGAGGGGTCTGGGGGGCTGGGCTGGGCATGGGCATTCCTGGGCAGGGCAGGGGTTCCTGGGTGCTGTTGGGGAAACGTATGTCTGCTGGCCAGAGGAAACATTCAAGAAATATTTGGTTATGATTTAAAGAAAGGATCAAAGAGAAGTAAAAACTGTGAAAGTGGGAACTCGTTTTCAAAATGAGTGTTTTTTTGGGGAAAGGGGTGTGCATTTGGAGTCCAAACTTTTCCCAGCCTTCTGGGGAGCCACATGGTGGTAAGTCTCGTCCTCGCAGACGGTTGCCTCCCTCTGGCCAGAGACAAGGTTTTCTGAGATGGACTTGAGATCATTTTTTTCCCTCTTAATAGGAAATTCTGAGGGCATGAGGTAAACCACGTCTGGGAGAGATGGAATGTGTGGTGTGGACTTGCCAGGGTTTTGGCTCCTCTGGGGAGGCTTGGGGAGGAGCCTGCTGCCTGCACATTTGTTTGCTGACTGGTCTCCTCAGAGAGTGGAGAATGGGACATGCGGGAAGGGTTTTGAGCTCATTCTTCTTGATTTTCTGGTCACTGTGAAAGCTCCATATGATGTGGGGATAGGGGCTCCTCTTAATTCACAGAGGTGTGTCTGATCCTCCGTGAGCACAGAGAAGACCAGGCCTGTCTTGACTGAGCTGCAGAGACCCCAGTTCAAGGCCTGGAGGAGGCAGGGGCTAATACTGGGGAGGAGACCCGGCTGTTGACACCATCAAAAGCAGCTGGAGTGAGTCCTGCCTTCTGTTTCTCAGCCTTGGAGAGAAGCCTCTCTTGGACCCAAGGCAGTAAAATACAGGGCCAGGCACCTGGGGAAAAGCTGCCAGTGGGGCAAACCTCCCTCCCTGCAGGGGAGCTGGGGTATCCCTTACAGATGGTGGTTCCCATTTGGTTGGACCGACAGAGCCACACCTTTACCCCACTGAGTTCGTGCAGGGATTCTGTGGGGTACCACTCTTTCCTATAGGGGCTATGGAGCCCACCCAGGAAAGCTTTATCATTTTACCCAATTTTAACTGGCATCCAATACATTCATATTGTGCAACTATGAGAGATGGAACAACAAGGCTCATCCTCAGGCCCCTGGGAGTTATTCATGGGTTACTCTTCTTATAGGAGAGGCCGTCCCCATGCAGCCCACATTCAGGCTTCTTTATGGACCTGAGAAGCAGAATCTCAGAAGGAAGGCAGACAGGATGAGAATGGGGGTGAACCCAAAGCAATAGCTCAGGACCAGCGTGACCCAGTGATGTCAAACAGGATGACTCCCCCAGGTCCCCCACCACAGGTTCTTCCCTGTCTTGTCCCCATGCCCGCCACTTTCTGCCTACCTGTGCCCTTTCCCTCTGGACCCACGGTCTGGTCTCAGAGTCTGGTCCCTGAGCCGGTGGCATCAGTATCACCTAGAAACGTAGATATGCAGATTCTCAGCCTCTACCCCATAGCCACTGGACCAGAGGGTAGAGGTAGGGCTCAGTCCTCCAGGCCATGGTGATCCCCAAAGACGTATGAGAGGCACTGTTCTAGATTTTCAGAGAAAATCTATAAAAATAGCTTTGTTTCAAAAAACAAGAACAACCACCTCTTTATTGGCTATTTTTAAGAGCAGTCAACCAGTGAGCTGGTCTTGTTCAGCTTGAGGGCCTGCTGCTTGTAGGGGGTCATGGGACCTCACGCACCCTTCACGTATCTCAGGCACTAGATGGCATTTTTTTAAAGATTTTATTTATTTTTGCATAGAATTTGGGTGCAGGCTAGAGATGCGGGGGTGGGCATGAGAGGATTCACCAGAGACAGAGTGGGGAGCAGAACAGGCAGATCTACTGAAATACACTGCTGAGGGGAGCAGCAGGTGAGACAGGAGAGGTCTGCTGCACCATGTGGGTCAGCTCCCTGGCTAGGGATCGAACTCAGGCCATCACCGTGGGCCTTCGCGATGGTAGCACTGCAATTTAACCCCTAGGCCACCAAGGAGACCCCTAGATGGCATTTGTGTAGGTTTTTATTTTTAAACGGGGAAGGCATTGCATTATTGCAGAAACGAGAGGATGCATATACCAATAGCCCTGGAATTCTTCACTGTCTGGGGCTATACTCTGGAGTCCCTGTGAGCCACCAAAACAGTGCTGTGCAATAGCACTGGTTGCAGGGTCCTGTGCTTGCCCTGTCCACAATGGCAGCCACATTTGGCTACTGAGCACTTTACATGCGGTTAGTGTGACAGAAGAACTGGTTTTTAAATTTTATTTAAATCTAATTAATTCAAATTCAAAGTTAAATAGCTGCATGTCATCACATGTGGCTATCACATTGAACTGTGCAGCTCTTGAGCAAGGAAATTGAATTTTGGCAGTCTTCCTGTTGCATCTGAATGGGCTTGTATTTTGGGTCCTGATAGATACAAACATATATACTCACACAGAGGGCTGGCACCCAGAAAGAAAGCATGAATGTCTTCTTGTGAACTCATTTTCTCTAGGAATCTGTCAGTACATCCCATGCATGCCCTGCCATTTGCCTTTGATAATGATCTTGACTTCATCAGAGCAGGCAGGAAGAACTAGCATCTCAGAACTTGTTTGTGTCTGCAGCATTTATGTGTGGGACCAGCCCCCACCACCACCCTCTTGCCATAACATCTTGCAGGGAGTCCTGCTATTTACCCTCATTATCTTGGGGGGATGGAAACTGAGGACCAGTAGTGTGGATTGTTCTGCCTGAGTGCTACATTGAAAAAGTGGTCAAGTTAGGATTTGAACCAAGGTCCCCTGAGGCCTGGACACTTGGAGTTATTTTTTTTCCTAGAAGGAGATAGTGTTGCCCTGAACTTTCTCCACACTATTTCTCAGAGTTCCTGAATGACTGTGCCATTCACTGGGGATAGTCCAACAGATATCCTCAAGTTGAGACTATCAGCGTAGGGCATTCTCTGCCTCCTCGGGTCTCATGGTGTGGACTTGTGACCCATGGCAGCATTTCCAGCACACACACACCCTTGCCTCCCCCACCAAGAGACTCTTGTTAAAATGACAAAGAATGACAAGAACTGTGGTTCTACAAAGGGACTGCATATGTTTTCTATTTTCTTCTCTCTCTTCCCCGAATCTCTAGAAGTGGATTAAATATAAAAAGAACTTCCTGGCTGAAGGGTGGGAGATACTGAGAAGGGTTGTTCAATGGAGTAATTACTCCCTAAAGAAGTTTTTAAAAAGTCACGCATAAAAAAAAAAAGAATTAAAAAAAAGTCACTTCTTATCAGAAAAGGAAAACCTAAACCTCAAAAACTCTCAGTTACAAAATTCACACGTGGAACACTTGGAAAATAGACTAATAAAAAAGTGCATCGTCACTCTACTCACTCTACTAATAAAAAGGTGCATCTACTCTACTAAACGTTCATTGTGTTCCCTTTGATTTCCTTCCTCATGCATGACTTGCTTTGCGGTGGTTATCACTGCAGATTGCAGGGAATTGTGGATTATAGTGGGAGAATTTGGAGCCTCTGTGGGGCTCAGGGAATCATTTACATCACTGCTTTCAAGCCTCTTGGAGGGAAGGACTCATTTTTAAACTTTCCATCTCATCGCTGAGCACTCGTGATCCTGAGTGACCGGGACAAAGCACATATCACCTGCCACTCATCTCACACCCATTTCACCATCCTCCCACCCCACCATCCAGAGGCCACGCACAGGGCTTTGGACGCCAGAGCAATGGCAAAGTGTCCTGAAACTTTCCAAACACCCTCAACATCCACAGCATTTCTTCACAGTAGCCCTGGTGGGGAGTAGGGTCTGCAAACTACAGGCCTCCGGTGGAGTCCAAGTCCCGCCCACCACTTCCTTTGGGCCAAGGATGGAATTTCCATTTGAAAAGGCTTGGGAAGAGAGGGTTGGCAGGGAGGAGTTGGCATCAAAAGAAGAATATTTCATCATACACAAAAGTTCTATGACATTTAAAATTCAGGGTCCATAAATAAAGTCTGATTGAGCCACAGTAGCGCTCATTCATTCACACATTCTTTACCACCGACCCCTGCTTTGCTATAGGATGCTGCAGGAGAGTGATTGGCCATAAAGTCTAAATTATTTCTCATCTGACTTTTAGTGCAAAAAGCTAGAACACTCCCCCCCACCCCCCCGCCGGCCCGGGCTCTGACTCAATGGTTCCTATGGTTCCTAAGTTTGCTGCTTCAGAATCATTGGGCAACTTGAAAAAATTCACGACTTGCCAGGCCCTCCTCCAGCCTTATGGAATTAGTCTTCAGGATGGGAACCCAGTTTGTTGGAGCCCCCCAGCTCAGTCTGCTGTTCCTAGGCCATTCTGATTACACTGCTCAACAAATTTTTACAAAACTCATGTTACTGAAATAAAATTAGTCATTTCCTATCAGTTTGTATGTGCTCAACATGAATATCACAGTCAAATTCTAATTTTGGCTCTAGTTTTTTTGGTAATCTGCAATAAATTGATGTTTACATCATGAAATGCATGCCAATAGTAATAGGCCTACGGTTAATACCTGTAAAAAATCAAGTCATAGACTACTTCTTAGATTTCTTGGCTTGTCTCTTGTACAGCTGTTCAGGAATAGAATAAATGGAAGACAGTTTCCATTGTGCAAAAGCACAGCCTTAAGACTCAGTTTCGAAGAGTCTAGAAATAGTCTCCATTCTTGTGGGTCATGAGTGATTTCTAAGACATTCATGAGGCCCTCAATATCGGAACAGAATACCAGAGTACTTTCCTTTCTGAAGAAAGGCTCCAACTGCTGGTAGAGCTTTTGATATAAAGGAATTGTGACATCTTCTTCTAGAAGATGGCATTGTTGGAGTCGTGATCCTAGCAATTCTGCCTTGTTCTTGGATAAGTCCAAATCATGAACCAGGTCACTGAGTTCTTCCTGTGTTAGTCTGCATGGGGTTGATGATGCACCACAGTGAAAATCTGGATCACTGCATGCAGGTGGAAAAGGAGAACAGGTCGGCTCACCCTTGTCCTCATCAGATGAATCAAGAGAATATTCTGCTGGAGGTTCCGGAATGGGAAGTCCCTCACCATGTAGAACGGTCTCAATGCAGACGAAATGTTTGGGTAGACTATTCTTGACTTCTTTTGCTTCGTTATTCTGCCGGAAAGAGGAGGAACCAAGCAGAAGGAACAGTCTTCTCTGTGGTTGCTTGGCTCTCTCCACACCACGGGGACTGCAAACGGCATTGATGGTCTTTTGCCATTGAACCACTGTGAAAGCTGTGTTGTACATGGAGCACAGCATATATGTGGGGCCCAAGGCTTGTCTTGGTCACCAACCGAAGTCAAGATGTTAAGCCTTCTTCACTTGAGAAGTGCTACTTTTCTTCTGGTTGGCAAATGTCACTTCCCCACAAATAGAGCAGAAATTGTCCATGTTATTAACACACTTTCGAGGAATTACTGTTCTGTATTGTGCCTAAATGGATAAAATAACAGTTCTATGGAACAGTAGCTTAAACTGTCTCGCACAAAGTCTGAAATATTTTTCACCTTTCCAACAGGGTTTTCTGTAGTGCACTCCTGACATCAGCTTACTTCAGCAGCCGCCTGGCAGTAGTATTGCATTGCATCAGAAAATGATGCAATCCACTATGGATGATGTGTGCATGATGGTGTTATGCCATGCGATGCAATGTTACATCATTCTAGGCTGATTTAGGATGTTGTTGCAGTTCTACTGGATAAATTGACACTGTGAAACATATAAAATGAATTATGAAATATCTTCAAAACGAGAGCTAATAAAAATTTTTCAGGGTTATATTCATGTTCAGCACACCAAGATACTACAGATTAGGGCCCTTTTAAATCAGTAACAATCTTATTGTTGACCAGTGTAATCTGGTGTAATCTGCGCTTCTGGAGCACCATCCAGGGTGCATAGATGCCCATCTATGACCTGGGCATCTATGAACTGGGTGTCCAGGATGAGTCCTGCTGCTCTGCTTAGAGCTACTTTCGGGACAAAATCTCTGTCCTGAGCTGCTGGAGACGTGGGCTTCGCAGCCACATTCCTGGGGCCAGGGGTGTCCAGCCCTTCCCAGGAGCATAGCTCAAGGCACCAACTGTGGCCTGCCCGGCTCTGCCCTGAGGCCTCTCCCGTAGCTCAGTCTCCCTGCTGCTCATACCTGATGGGCTTTCCTGATGTAGCCTGGGTCCCCTCTGCCTCTCCTGGTCTCTGAGTTTCAGAAATTCTCCAGTCTCAGGATAGCTGGAGAAGAGCACCGCAGCCTGTGTGCTGTGCTTTCAGAGGCACTGCTCACCCATGCAGGCCCTACGCCTCTCCCACCCTGGTTGTTTCTGGCACCAGAACTGGAGTCATGAGCCAACAGCACACGTGGCTGGAGCCAGTTCCACAGGGGAGTGCAGAGGAGTGAGTTGGAAGAGAGACTGACTATGAAGTAGGCCTCTCCTGGGTCTCCTCCCTCTCTGAAACCCTGGGAGCCCCATCTTGCTACTTCTTACACCTTTCTTATTGTCCTCTCCTCTCAGCTTGGCCCTCTCTTCCTTTTTGTCCCACTCTCTTCCCTCCTGGTTGTTTCCTTCCTAACTCTACTATTTTCTTCCCCGAATTATTTTACCTCCTTGAATTTTCCAGTCAGACTCATTACCATTGCCTCAGGGAGAATGAGCTAAGATTAGATCCACTCCTTTGCTAACAGTGGCTCTGGCCTTTGATTTGGAAGAGTGCTCAGAGGTTATTCCAGGCCCTACCCTCAGAGAGCTCACCGTCTATGGGAGAGCTGGATAAGCCACAGGCCATTCCAATAATGTCCTAAGTGTGTGCTGGGGGTTCAGGATAGGGTGCTGGGAAGGCAGAACTCAGTAAAACCCTCAGCCTGGTTTTGGGGGCTCAGGGTAGTGTCTGAGGGGATGTCACCTGCTCCACACAAGTGAGAGCTAGAGTTGAATTAGGTTCAGGGTGAAGAGTGTCCCCAGGAAAAGGAAAAGCATGCATCATGCAATGAATGGAAGCTCCCCCCAACACAACTCTCACTAAAACCCAGGGAAGGGTCTTAGGTGAGTGGCTCCTTGTTCTGATTTACATTTCAGAAAGCTCACCCTCAGCTTAAGAGTGTAGAGCTGAGGCGGCAGCCTAGAGGTAGGAAGGTCAGTGCTGGGAAGTTATGTTGACCCAGAGAGATGAGGGTCAGACTAAGGCAGAAGCAGAGGGGGAGGGGGAGGGGTGGGGGACTTTGAGGAATATTTAGGGCTTGGGGATTGGATTTGAGGCCTGAGGCAGAAGGAAGAGCAGGTACTTGGCTTTCTGGTGTGACTGTTTGAATGGAGTGTATTAGTGACTTTTGTGATGATGCTACTTAAGAAACAATCTCATGGACTCAGTGGTTTAGATCAACAGATATTTTATTTCACTCCTGAGACCTTAGGTTGGCTGCAGTTGGCTGATCTTGAGGGGACTTGCTGGGCTCACCTGAGCCAGGTTTCTGCTTGGTTTCAGGCGGCTACACTTGACTTCATTTTAGAGCCCAAACTAAAGAACGGTAACTATCTGGGACAGGTTTTTGTCATGGAAATCCAGGAGTACAGTCACACAAGCGTCTTTAAAATCTCCAGTAGCATCACACTGAGTGCAGAGGTATACGCAAGGCCACTAGAGGACACAGGCCAGGCCCCTAGGAACTGAGGACTGGGACTGCTCTTTTCTAGAAAACCTAACTGAATCTCCTGCTGTCTCTGGGCTAACAAAGGTCATTTCTGTGATGTGTTTCACAAATCCTTAAGAAGAAGCCAGGGAACTGAAGCGAGGTAACTGGAAATGGTTACAATTGATGTCTACAAACATCTTTATCCATCTAACAAATATCTATTGCATATTTCCTCTGTGACCACACACCATTCCCTCTTGTGGGGTACACATGCCTGCTATAATCAGGCCTTATTTTTTCATTACACAGAAAATAGATCCCCAGGTGATTCTAATATGCACTCAAGCTAATAAACCACTGATTTAATCCAAGTCTGGAAAAAAAAAAAAGCACCAAAAGACTCAGGCAGGGAAAGCACCCAAAACTTGGTTTATGAGGCCTGGAAGATCCATCAGACATGTAGGAGCCTCTGCTCCCACCAATGCCCAGGTTGGCGTGGTCCTCATGGGACTTTCTGCAAGTAGTTAGCACATATGGAGGGGGGATGAGGGACAGCATGGCAGCCAAGGTGGAGAGAGTTTTTAAGTGTGGGTGGGACTAGTAGAGTTCATAAAACTACCTTGAAGTTTCCCAATTCCAGACTTTTGATCAGATTAGCAGTTTGGCCAGTTTGTTTGCTTACTTTTTTTTTTTTTTTTATGACCACCAGGTGTTAACTTGTGCCAGAATGTGGTGTTGAGTCAAAAATTCCATGTTTAGGGAATTTGGGGTCCATCAACTTACTAATAATGGACAGTATTTCTCCCAAGTGGACGGTATACATAAAAGATTATTTTAGATACTTTTATTTCAGGGTGAAGGGGCAGGCAGTGTGCTGATGACTATTCTTGGTTCTTCCCACTGGCCTCACACATTAAAAAAAATACTATTTATTCCTGAGGCTAATGAGCTCTTAAATTTCTTTTCTGTCTGAGGAAAAGGTTTTATTTCTCTGGATAATTTATTTTGTGACTGTCTATTTTCTGGGAGAGATCTTTCCTCTAAGATGCTAGGCACATTTCAAGAGCAGAGTGGAGTTTTCAATAAGCTCTCCCACACAGAGAAGCCAGCCAGTCTAGTGATAACATTGATGGAGAATGCTTCAAGACACTGGGAGGCAATAGGATGAGAAGTTAGCGGTGAGCTGAGTTCCCAGGGAGATCAATATCTAATGGGAACCACAGAATCAAAACCCCTGAGAAATGCATAAAACCATTCAACAGAAGACAGACGTGGAAAGTGAATGTAGATGACTTAATTGGAATCTGAGCCTCTTGGGCATTGAAGGGACTTTATAAGGCACCTTGTTTAATGACCTGTGAGACACTGGAGGCCCTATTACACCACTGCTGAAGCAGCACAGAAGAGGGGGTTGTGTTATCTCTTTCTTTTTCTCTTCAGTTTGCCTCTGTTTACCTTTGTTCTGCATACAAGCCCGAGGCACACGGCAGATGAAATCCCAGGCATCCTCCCAGTTACAATCCTGGTTGTCAAGTTGCCTTCACAACCTTTCCCAGAATCCTATGTCAACCTCAAGGAGGATTCTGCTTGGGCTTTCCTGAGCCAATCACGGTGTCCAGGAAGATGAACTCTTTTGATTGGCTATTCTGGGTCACATGCCTTTGTAGTGTTGTGAGAAGGTTGGGGGAGGGTGTCATGATTTTCAGCCCTACTAGGACTGTTTCAGAAGTGGATGTTTCTAAGAACAATTAAGAGAAGGGGGCTAGAAAAGCACTGGGCAAACGCTGTGACGGCCACTGGCCACTTTGCTTCCTGCTCCTCATTAATGAGCCTAACTCCTGTATTGTACTATCAGATGCCCCTGTGCCTGCCCACACGTTTTAATCCTCTTTTTCCCTTCTCGGTATTGGGGAAGGGAACACATGTATTTTCATATCTGTGTATGTCAAGCAGGTCCTCAGATAATGTTTCCTTCAAGTTGTTTTGTTATAACATTGGTGAGGGGGGAAAACATTGTACCAAGCCGAGTTATTAAGAGACCTGCTTTCATTATATGTTGTTTCCCTTAAAGTCACAGTTCTCAATAATATATTGACAACATTAAGTGAGGACTTCCAGGATAAATGTGTCTCAATTCGGGCTGCCCCTGACAGGGACTTAAATAGATAGTTTGAGAGAAGACCCCAGGATGCACTGGGAAAGAGTAAATGAACAGACAGGGAAGAGAAGAAAATGATAAAGAAGGTATTAAAGAGAGAAGGAAATAGTGGGACTTTTGAGAGATTGTGTAGTTTTATCTTACCAAACTTCGAATTGTCTATGGAATGGTGAGGACACCAGCGTCCTTCCCACTACTTTCCATCATATCTCATCGCTTGGAGTCTGCTCCCCAGCTCTCTGCCTGCACATGCTGGGGTGGGGTAGAGGCTACGCTGGGGCAGAGCGCTACCAGTGCTCCAAGGGAGGTAGCTCTTGGTGTGACCCTGAACTGCTCTTGATGTTGGGAGCGACCTCCAGGGTGGACCCCAGGGCCCATGGGCTTTCCCTGCAATCTCTTACTTCCTTCATCATTGCAACAACCCCATGAAGTTAGTATTAAGCCATTTGCCAGTCAAGCATGTTGAGGTCCAAACAATTCCACAGCTCTGATACCAGATAGGCTCGAATCGTGGATAATCTGCTTTTTAAAATAAAATGACTGCATTTACACACTTCAAGGTTTTAAAAGTTTCTTCCAAATGTTCAACCTGCATCTTGTTTTGTGAATTTGCTAAAATTGCCTGTTAGTTGTCAATAATACTTGATGACGACGATGATGGTGGTGATGACATAATAATCTGATCGTTCTAGCCATTTAGAATCTTAGGAAGTAGACACATGGTGAGAAATACTGGAGCTGGGTGCTCCAGAGTGTCGAAGAGGGTGGAGACGGGCTATAGGTTCCCAGTGCTTGTGAATCTTCCTGTTGAACAGGGAAACCACAGTTTATCACAGGGACCGCTTCATGCCCTGCCGTGAACAAGGATCTGGCAGGCAGCACTCTCTGGGATTCAGCTCCAAATTTTTCAGACACTACAAATTATGTTTTTAATGAATGTGAAAGCCCCAAAACATCAGTTCTCACAAATCAAGGACTAGCTGGGGCCCTGGGCTCTGTCACTTTGCTTTCAAAGGATTCTTGACAGAAAGGGGCAGGGAATTCTTTGATTTAGTTGAGACCATGGGATACATGTAACTTTTCACTTTGACACAGAGAAACATGAAGAAAATTGACAAGCACTCTCTGGCTCTCTCTGTGTGGTCTCTGGCAAGTCATTTAACCACTTAGGGATCTAGCTACTGGTAGGAGAGATAGTAAGACTAGTTCTGATTTATATATAGCTGAGGTCAAACCCCAGAGATGCCATTTGGTGTATGCGTGACTTTGGGTGGTCTTTATACCTCTAGAAGCCTCCATTTCCCTATCTGTAAAATGGAATTGACAACTGCTTCTCTCACAGGGATCATGTGAGGTTTCAAACACTCCCCAGACAACTAGATATTCATAGCCAAAAAAATGAAGTTGGACACCTTCTTCACACCAACTACAAAAATTTACTCAAAATGAATCAAACACAGATTTAGGGAAAAAAATCTTTCTGACCTTCAACTTGGCAACAGATTCTTAGATATGCCACATTCAAAACCACATTCAATAAAAGAAAAACTAGATAAATTGGATTTCATTCATCTTTAAAACTTGTGCATCAAAATGAAAAAAACCAGCCCACAGAACAGGAGAAAGATTTTGCAAGTTATATATCTGGTAAGGATCTTGTATTCAGAATAATGTAAAGAACTCTTACAACTCTATAACAAAAAGGCAGGCAATTAAAGAAAGAATTTGGCAGTAATGAAAACAATATGGTACTGGAATACAAATAGACACATGATCAATGGGACAAAATCAAAACCCCAGAAACAAAGTCACACAAATATCAATACTTAATTTATAATAGAGGAGCTACAGCCATAGAAGAGAGATAGGAGAGTCTCTTGAAAAAATGGTGCTGGGAAAACTGGATGGCCACATGTAAAAGAATGAAGTTGTATGACTCTCTAACTCCATGCACAAAAACAAATTCAAAGTAGATTAAAGATTCAGATAGGAGACCTGCAACAGCAAAATCCATATAAGTAAACATTCACAATATGTTTCATAACATCAGTGATAAAGATGACTTTGGAGACTTGACCTGTACCTACAGCAAGGATAGGTAATAAAAGCAGAAATTAACTATTGGGATTATCTGAAATTAAAAAGCTTTTTCACAGCAAAAGAAACTATAAATACATAAAAAAACATCCTACTGAATGAGAGAAAATATTTACATGTTGCATACAACAATGGAAGAATATCCAAGATGAATAAAAAGCTTATACAACTGAACAATAGAAAAACCAACAACCCAATTAACAAATAAGCAGCAGATCTCAACAGACAATCCACCTGGAGATATGCAGAAGGCTAATAAGTATGTGGAAAAATGGTCAATGTCATTTTTAAAAAGGAGATGCAGGGTAAAACCACAATGAGTTATCAATTCACACCTGTGAGCATGGTATATATTAAAAGACCCCCAGCAGCATGTGCTGGATGAATGCAGAGAAAGAGGAACCGTGGTACATTGTTGGTGGGAATGTAATCTGAAACAGGAAAATGATCTGGATTTAGCTAAAAAATTGAAAAAGGCAAATATCATGTGGTCCAGCAATCCCACTTTTGGGCATGTATTCAAAGAACATGAAACTATCAGCAGAAAATTACCTGCTCTACAATGTTTATTGCAGCATTTGTTCTAATAGCTAGGACAGGGAAACCAGCTAAGTGCTCACTGATAGAGGACTGCATCAAGAAGATGTATTTCCACACCATGAAATATGATTCAGCCATCAGGAAAGATGAAATGATATCATTTACAGCAAAATGAAGGAGTTTGGGGAATTATGTGTAGTAAAGCAAGTCAGAATGACAAAGACAAATATTGGACATTTACATAGCAGACAATTCGACAAAGTAAAATACCTGTAATAAAAACTACTGTACACTAATAAATGAAGTGAGTTTTCTGGGGTTAAGAAGGAGTGGGGAGGGAGAGGGGGTCAAAGATGTGTATGGGTGATGGTGGGTAAAATAAATAAATAAAAGTAGACAAGATTTTTATCCTACTAGTATTTCCACCATATTCACACTCCTTCAGAACAAAACATACTACAATGAAGTAAATAAAAATTAGTTTTTCAAAGAAAGGTTCTGGACAATTTTTATATACATTATATAATTTTCATGTACTTGTTAGCTTTGAATTAATTCATCAACATTTCAAATATGTTGCAGTGTACTTCAGATTTTAAAATTCAGAAATTATAAATGAAGGAGAAACATATTGGAGCAAATTAAGAATAAGATTTCCAAGAAAATCCAAAGATAGGTGGCAATATACATATCAAATTGTTAAAAGGGACGATATAGAAGTAAAATATTGATATAACTTAGTAACAATCCAATATATATAGATGAAAAAAGGAGCAGACACATTTTAATGTCAGCAGTCTTTGGTAGAATGTTTATATAAAGATTATAGCTAGAACAACTAATGTGTTCTGGATGTGAATATATTTGTATACATATATTTGGACAATGAGCTTGAATAAGCATTTCTCCAAAGAAGACATACAAATGCCCAAAAGGCAAACAAAGATGTTCAATATCATCAGCCATTAGGGAAATGCAAATCAAAGCCACAAAGAGATACTACTTCACTCCCAGTAGCAGATAATGAAAAGCAAAACAAAATAACAAGTGTTGGGGAGAATCTGGAGAAATTGGTTCTCTTGTACATTGATGATGGGAATATAAAATGGTTCAGCCTCAAAACAATTCCGCAGCTCCTTAAAAAGTCAAATATAGACTTGCCACGTGACTCAGTGATTGCTCTCTTTGGGATGGACCCCAAAGAATTGAGAACTGGTGCTCAAACAGCACATGGACACACAGGTTCATAGCAGCACCATGCACAACAGCCAAAGAGTAGAAACAACCCAACGGTCCAACAATGAGTAAATGGATAAACAAACTGATCTAGCCATGTAATGGAATATTATTCAGTCATAAAAAGGGATGAGTGCTGATACGTGGTATAGCATGAATGAATCTCAAAAACCTTACATTAAGTAAAAGAAGCCAACACTGTATGATTCCATCTATATGAAATAATGGCATAGGTAGAGCCATGCAGACTGAAGGCAGAGTGGTGATTGCCAGGGACTGTGGGGGAAGGGGGATTAGAGAACCACCCCTTTGTGGGTATAGAGTTTCTTTTTGAGGATATCAATCTTTTGGAATCAGAGGTGGTAACTGCTCAACCTTGTGAATGTACTAAATGCCTGTGATGTTCACTTTAAGGAGGTTCATTTTATGTTATGTGAATTTCACCTCAGTTAAAATACAAAACATTCTAGAGAGTACACAGGTAAATGCCAGCATGCTAGCACTGTGCCAGCCTAGCAGGCTGCAGTGCAAGTTCACTGTAGCTGTCAATAATCTTATCCCTGTCATTTGAACCAGTCCCAACACTTTGTTCTTGGCCCCTTTGGCTCAGCCCCACATGCTCATCTCCACTTGGCCCTAGAAGTCACCTTTATATGGCCTCTTATTTACTCACCCTTAGGTGATTAACTATTCTGTCTCTCTTTTTTTAAAGATTTATTTATTTATGCATATAAGAGCTGGGGTATAGGCCAGAGGTTTGGGGCGGGGGTGAGAGGATTCACCAGAGACAAAGTGGGGAGCAGAACAGGCAGATTGACTGAAATACACTGCTAAAGGGAGCCGCAGATGAGACAGGAGATGTCTGCTGCGCCATGTGGGAAGCTTCCTGTTTGCGGATCTAATTCGTGCTGCAGTGCCTGTGGAGAGCTTGATAGTGCTGAGACTTAACCCCTTGCGCCACCCTGAACTATTCTCTTTTTAGACACAAGAATTGAGTCATTTTAATACCTGATATGCTTAGTCCAGTGTTATTACCTGAACTCCGGAATTGAGAGTCCTGTCCAGCTCAGCTGGGCTCGACTGGCAGTGGGTAAGAGGGTGGGGTCAGCTCAATTGCTGTTTCCCTGACTTGGTTTCCTCCCCCTGCTCGCCACTCACCTAGCTGCCCTGACTCTTCCAGGTAAAAAATCAAGGAGGGAGACTCAAGTACCGGAAAAGGGCTTGGAAGGTCCTGCCCTCTCTCACCCTCATGTGGTACCCGACAAACCCACAGGCATCCTTGCTCTGCCGACACCATTGATGGGGGACTGGATGACACCAGGCCAGCCACCCCACTTTCCTGTCAAAGGCCTGTGACCTGAGACCTTCTAGCCTTCGGCTTCCTAGACCCCCAAACACCAGGCTCTCCTTAAAGCCCTCTGCTCTAGGCCTGAGACGGCAGCCTCTCCACTCACTTCTCAGCAGGGCAGGCCTCACACCCCACTGACCACTTTCTCTACTCAGCTCCTCCATCCTCTGGCTACTTCAGCCAGCCCTTTGGAAACTGGAGGTGGTTCTGGGCACCTATATGAATTCTGTGCCTGGCACAGTGCTGGGCAAGAGGTCGAAGGACCAAGGCTTGTCTTTGCCTTTGAGGAGATT
This sequence comes from Scalopus aquaticus, assembly GCA_004024925.1. NCBI lineage: Eukaryota > Metazoa > Chordata > Mammalia > Eulipotyphla > Talpidae > Scalopus > Scalopus aquaticus. The sequence goes on along the minus strand of PVIJ01005925.1, from coordinate 4,245 downwards.
GTTGGGGAGAAGAAACATGGACATGAAAGTGTTAATAAAATTTGCTTAGTGCAGCGATAGAGATAAGACCAAGGTACTGGATGGAAAGGGACTGGGCAAGAAGCAGACATCAGTGAGGAGCACATTCGTTAAGGAGCCTTCGAGGGGTGGGGTGAGAGGGGACCGGGCAGGGGGAGGGACCACAGGAGCACGCTGACAGGGAGGACACCTCTAGGGGACACACTGGTGTCCCTTAAGTCACCCCCTGGTCTACCACTGGCCACAGCTGTATGGGGGCAGTTATGTGCATGAAGATGGTTCCTCATCTTCAGCACCTACTGTGGTTCTATGTTTTCTTGCCTTAGGGAATTAACATCCTTGGGAATTGACCCTCCAAAGAGAGCCAGAGTTCAGCTAAATGCTCCTGCCTGCTGTCCTTTTCAGAAGCAGTTCCAAGTGTATGCTACAAAGTTCCTCAGAGGGGTGCAGAAAGGACTGAGCCCCAGGTACGCACAGCAGTAGCCCAGTAACACATGCTTTTAGCCCCGTATCACTTTCCTGCATCACACCACTTCTGCTTCCCGGTACCACCTCCCAATTAAATAGGTCCTTATCTTGGGTTCTGTTTTGGGTGAACCCAAGCTGAAACTTGTGCTACCTCCTCCCCTCCACAAAGATCTCTAGACTCCTTTGGTGAATGGGGTTATTTTGTAATTTTTTTTCTTGCATTTTTCATGATGAATGTTCTAGCACTCCTGATGCTGGCATCTGTGGAGGTCAGACCTTTGGCCCTCTCTCAGCTGTATGAGCCACAGCCCATGTACCCAGATCTGTGCTTGGGCTCTTGTCTGCTTTCTGAGGCTGTCTCAGACATAACCCCAGCCTTCTCCAGCAGTGAGGTAAACAGCTGGGGTTGGAAAAAGAGGCACAGACAAAACATAACCATTTGTCCATCGTCAGCCAGGAAGCCTGTGGCAGACTTGAGTCTGGGACTCTGCCAGAAAACAGAGTTCCTAGCCCTAGTGTGGTGAGTAAGCCACTCACTTTAAGAGGAGTTAAAGAAGAAAAGGAGGTTACTGCTCCTTTTTGTCTACAGGGAAATAAGTCAGGGACACCAGCCACTGACAAGGAGCCAGATGGTTGTCTGTCACCAAAGGGTAAAAAACACCCGCTGGCCTGGCCTGGGCTCCTCTGTCAAGAGCAGACACTTGTCCTTAGTGCACGCACACGCTCAGGAGTGGGCTAAGAGGGCCCTCACTCGTTGCCCAAGGCCAAGTCAGGAAAAGCCTTGAGTTTGGAAGGAAAAGAGAAGAGGGTGGGAGAGAGAGATGAAGGGGAAGCCTTTTATCTAGAGGGACAGGAAGACACCAATCTTGACCAAAGGGCAGCACTCAGGCAGGGAGGAAGGTGCTGTGTGTGATTTAAAAAACAAAAAACTTGGGAATCAACGTGCATCTTCCTGAAATTAGGAAAATAAAACTTGATCCTACAGTGTCTGCTAAACACTGCATTAGACAAGGGTAAAACAAAAAAAAATTTTAATTGTCTTTTTGAGAGTATGAGGAAATAAGCTTAGATACATGAAGGTACAGAATGAAAGACTGGCTGTGAATTTTAAAAAGACAGTAGGAGATTTTAAGGAAACCTCCTTAAAGCTGCCGAGCACCCAGGCTCTCGGGGTATAGACAAGCTCTCCTCCACCACTAGGAGACTTCAGCAAAAGAATTTGAGAAGCACTCATCTGGCACAATGGAGTGCTGGCAAATATTTACCAACCAGCTCTCCAAAAAAGCAAAAAAAAAAAAAAGTCCTGATTTGCAGCACCTGCCGATTTCCCTGGTGTACACCCACCTCTGTGGCCTGGTGTGCCATCACTGAATGTGGAGGTGGGAAGAGATACACACCATCTACTCTCACCTGCTGGTGTGAGCCGGCTGCAGATTTCCAGCCTCCCTTTTTTTTTTTTAGATTTATTTTTATTTATTTATGCATACAAGAACTGGGGTATAGGCTAGAGGTGGGGTGGGGATGGGTGAGAGGATTCACCAGAGACAGAGTGGGGAGCAGAACAGCAGATCTACTGAAATACACTGCTGAGGGGAGCAGTGGGAGAGACAGGAGAGGTCTGCTGTGCCATGTGGGTCAGCTCCCTGGCTGGGGTTTGAACTCATGCTGCAGTGGCGGGTGATAGCTTGGTATCTTTCAGGCTTTAACCCCTGTGCCACCAGGGAGGCCCCCAGCCTCCTCATTTTATAGAGAGAAGGATAGAGGCCCACAGAAAAAATGATCTCCTAGAGGTTCCTTGGAGAATTAGTGACAAAATTGGACTCCTCACCAAATGCCTGACCCTTTATTTCATAATCATTTATTATTTGTTTTGTTTGCTCTGCTCTCTAAAGTTAGACTTGTTCTAACCTCAGTCTTCCATTTCTATTTTTTTAAAAGAATATGTCTGTGTTTATCTTTTTTTTTTTTTTTTTCATTTGCTCATTCCCTCTCTCTGGGGATACACTTTCCTACCTGTTGAAACTTGGCCTCTTTGTATCCTGCAGGTCTCTGTTCAAATGTCACCTGTTCAGAGAGGGTATCCTTGACCTCAATGCCACAGCCAGTCCCTCCCTATCACATGGCTCGGTTCTATTTCTTCTTGGAAACTTGCATGTAAAATCATCTTCTTACCATTGCTAATGAAGGCACAATCTCTATGTGTGCAGGAACTGTGACTGGCTCACTGAAGTCAGCTCCAAGAATGGGCCCGGGACCTACTCTTTTTTGGCCAGATATTTGCTGAACATCTACTATGTGCCAGGCACCACTTTGGCATGTGACTTTTCAGAGAAGAGATGGGTCCTGTTGATCTCCAAAACAGTGTGCTTACAGTTTCTTCTCGTGGCTGCATCCGAAGGCCTGGCTCCATGCCTTGTTTTTAAGAACAGAGAGCTGGCAGGTCTGGCCTGCAGGGAACACATGTCAACTGAGGCACTGCCTTGGGCTGGTTACCTGTTGTTCCAATTATCTATTGCTGTGCAGAAAATCACTGTGAAATCTAGTGCCTTAAAACACAGACTTTTATTATTTTACTTATTTTTTTACATGATATCTTGCTGTTTTGGAAAATGCAATCTGCCACAATTAGCCTCTGAGTTTCAACTTCTCTGAAGTATTGTGAGGATTATACATGTGAAAATTTGAATGTTAAAAAATGAGCTAAAGCAGTCTGTAAGGTGCAGAAAGCCTCAGTGGGGGTCATCCCCATTTTTTGCCCTGCAAACTCCCAGGTTGTTATCTTTTGTTGTAATTGTTCATGAAGAACTTGGAATGAAAGGTTTCTCAGGCAGCCATGTTAATGGCGCTCTAGTTCACATACGGTCAAATCCAGTTTGCAGCGTGCAGGCACCAGTCCTCACAATGCGTAGTCAGTCCCATAGCCACACAGCTATCGGGGCTCCCAGCAGCCTGGGAGCCCAAACCACTGCCATCTTGGTCATCAACCCTTCTCCCAGCTCCCGCCAACCTCTGATCTGTTTTCTGTCTCCATCATTTTATCTTTTCTAGAAAATCTTATCAATGGAATCATGCCGCATGTAATCTTTGCGTCTGACTTTCATTCTGTGTAATGCCTTTGAGACCTGTCTGTGCGGGTGCAGTATCTCTGTTCATTCCTTTGTAATGCTGAGTAGTGACCCATTGACTGTCTGCTACAGTCTGGTTATCTACCCCCAGCTTGTTTTTTAGATAAGGAATTCTTTAAATGAAATCCAATGTGAGAATTCAAAATATGAAAGAGATGAGAACCAAGATCTTCCTGTGAGGTCATAGGCGGTGGGGGCGGTGGGAGCCACAGCTCCATCAGTGTCAGATGCCCCGAGAAGGTGCACAGTTTGAAGACTCCTGGTCTAGTCATTTATGAATAAAACTGTCTGTTCCTCCCAGCCCACTCTCAAGTTTTGAAGTCTTCTTGGGTTGTATTTCCTTGGATGTTGGTTTTCATCATTCCAAGGGGACAGATCAAAGTGCGGGAGGGAGGTGGGAAGGAGGAGAAATTGGGCTTGGAGTTCTTTGGACAGCTTCTGGCCCCCTCTGGGTCTCTACTTGCCCATCTGCAAAATGGGGATTGAATTAAAACAGGTGCAAGTGGGGAACTCGAGGAGGAGCTGTGGAGGGGGGGCGGAGGCTGCTGGACTCCCACCTGGCTCTATTTCCTTTCCCCTGCCCCCAGCCAACAGAAGGGCTCCCCTCTGCAGCCGCCACCCTGTTGAGCAATGT